>VZTF01002322.1:965780-1266879 GCA_013397755.1 Cnemophilus loriae | reverse complement strand
GGGCGAGGAGCTGGGGGCTCGTTCCGGTGCCCGCCCGGCCAGGTGCGCAGCGCCGCGGGGAGAGCGCGGGAGCGGGGCCGGGGCAGGGCGGCGGCGATGCCGTGGGGCGGGATGCGCCGAGCGGCTCCTCCCGCGGCCTCCGGGGCTGAAGCGCGGAGCGGGAGGCAAGCTCCGTGTGAGGCGGGAGGAGCGGCTCCGCGGGCTGATGCCGAGGGAAGGCGTGTGTGGACCCCGAGTTTCTTGAGTAGTTTTGTGAGTGTTAACACTGCCGGCAGTAAGAATGAATGGTCTAAAGCTGTGTGGAAACGTCCCACAAACTTTGGCTAAGGGGTGATTATGTTTGTAGCTGAAGGGAAGGCTCGCGTTTAGACTCCTCGTTTGTTGGTAGTTTAAAGTTACCAGGGCTAAAAAGCAGAGAGTCAGCGTTTCAAACCAGGCATCGGTTAGCCTGGCTTTAAGTCTTAGAACGCTGTCAGTCAAAACAAGCAGCCGTACATTGTTCTTGGCCTTTTGGTTTTGTAATGCTTTGTAAGGTGCGATGGAAGGTGACTCATTGTCGCTCGTATTCTACTGTCAAAGGTTTAGTTTAAAGGATTCTCGGATGTCTCCTTTGGAGTGGTGAGATGAACGCTGAAGTGAGTCCTTTAGGTCCGTCCTCCCAGCCTTGCCTCGCAACAGTTTGATTCTGGTTTGTATATCCCCATCTACTGGTGGGAAATGGGTCCTTCAAATACTCAGGGCTTCCTGGTAGGCAGCTGTGAGCTGTGGAGATAAAAGCTTCATTTTAGCCTCTCGATGCCGTAGAGGGGATGGCTTTGTGAAAAAGGAACCACGTGTTTCCTGCAAGAATTCAAGTAGGAAAAGCTTGGAGTGTCTGCTGCCTTCACTCGTGTATGCAGCTGAACGGTGCTAACTGTTTAACTCTCCAAATAAATGTCGTGGTTATCAAGAAACCTTCAGCTGTCTCATTGTTATCTTGAATTCTATAATTTTATTTTATGTGTTTTCACTTATTCATTTATTTCTGCCGAGACAGGTGCAGCCATGCAAGAAAGCATGCGTTTTGCATCATCAGGAGATGACATTAAAATATGGGATTCCTCATCTCTCACTGTGGTGGAGCAGTTCAACCCTCATACGTCCTCACATCCTGTCAGTTCACTCTGCTGGGCCAGCAATAGTATCCTTTACAGTTTCAGCCGTATTTTTGTGGGTGTTCTGCAAAATTCCAGTGGTTTGTTTTTCTTTCCTTTTTTTACTGAAGTGTTTGTAAAACACAGGCCTGGTGTGTTTTGAAGTCTTGTATAAAAAAATTGGTATGTATTTTGACCAAAGTTTTGTGCTTCCCCGAGTTGAAGGGATTTACAGAATCAGTTCATGATGGTAAATAATTCTGAAGAAATCTCTCATCCCTTAGGAGCCAGCACTTTTCTGATGGCTGTAATATGCCTGAATTGCCTGCCAAGTGTAAAGCTTACTCATTTGTTTCTTCAGTAGTTGATTATGATACTCGCTTTCAAGACAGTGCTTAATTAACTGACAAGCTTGCACTAAGCAATTGCTGCTGTAGTAAAATTCTGTGCATAGTACAGTGAAGAAAATTGTAATCAAAGAATTTTTTTTTTTTCCCTGGGACAGCTTCTCGTTGGTTCTGATAGTCTTTGAAAGTGTACACTTACCCCTAACCCTGTAGGCACTGGTTTCATTTCCATTGCTTGTAGCATTTAGAGAGGAAGCACAGTCGTGTTGTTGTGTAGGAAAACATTCATAGGATAATGGTGGTTTATCATCAAAATGGGTCTGACCCATTTAGATCTTTCACCCCTGACTTGGAAGCCAGTTCTAGGATAATGATACGAGGGGCCAAGTGTTAGATGAACACATGAGAAATCTCAGTGGGCTGTCAGGTGAACAGCTTGTGTGGCTGTCACAGGAGAAGGTGGTGGTGCCTCATCTTGGTGTAGAAGGAGGACAGGATGCTGGCGCATAGCAACTGAGTCCTGCAGGTTTGAATGTCTGTCCTCTAAGTCAAGGTACGAGAAAAATGTTATTGGAACACAAATGAATGTTTTAGCTGTGGAGCTTGCAGGGAATTTGAAGCACAAGTGTAATGTTTTCATGTATCTGCATACACACTTGTATGTGTTTAGTAAGCTTTATCTATAGACAGTCTGCCTTCCATGCTTTCTTCTACCCAGTCTCCTCTTCATCTCCCAAAACTGAAACAGTGGAGTACCTCGCTTTATAGACTTGTCAGCTTGTTAGGGATAAAGCGTTAGTTTTGGTTCTGCATAGTTCTGTAAGATTCTAAAAAAGTGCCTTAAAATAATGAAAGCAATAGCAAGTACTACTCTGCCTGCTGGTTCTCTTGTGTTAAATCCAGCCACTTAACCTGTGTTATTCTTAAATGAGCAAATACAAAATCACGATGGGCATTGGCCTGAAGACTGAATGATTACTTAATTTGTTTGGTGGCTGTGCAGATGTAGTCTCCCTGCTCTGCAGTTCTGCAAATGTTCTTATTACTTTGGGGTACTTGGTTTCCTAAAAGGTCCTTTGTGGGCTTTTGTGTTTCTTTTCTCGGTACAGAGTGGGAGAAGTTGGCAACTGCTCATTGTACTCCAGAAACTGTATGGTGAAGAAGTCTATCGTTTGTCATGACCAGGACTATTCTTTAAATCCATAGTCTGCTAAAAGCAACAGACATTCCTTTGAACTAGTGATAAATGAGGCTCTTACTTGGGGGTGTGGGGAAACAGAATTGTAGACTGGATAAGCTGCCTTAGTGGTAAAGAGCTCTTAAATAATACCTGGCAGATATTTCTCATCTTTTCTTCCCGAAGAAATTGCTCTCTCTCTTGTATTGGCACGTAAGGGCTGTAGTTAATTCAAGAGCTGCTAAATGAAAGCTTGGAAAATAGCCTTATGTTTCTGTTTCTAGGTCCCTTCAAGGTACAGTGCTTTAGGCTGTTTAGCCAATCTGTCTTCTGTTCAGTAAGGGAAACTTCCTGTTGCTTTTATTAATCGCCAGTATCCTACAATTAATGCTCCTTAACTTGTGACAAAGATAGATACCTGGCCACTGCTTCTGCTGCTGGTGATAAAATAGTTGTTTCAAGCTGTAAAAGCAAACCTGTTCCACTCTTTGAAATAGCTGAAGGAGTAAGTATGAGTAATGCTTTTCCCTGATTTTTTCCCCACTTCACTTTGTATCCTGTGTGTCTCACATCTGTTCTGCATACTGGGATCAGTTTAATTTTAGTATTGTTAGAATTATGACACGTATGTAAAAACATTTCCTTGTGTATTGTTAAACACATATAAAGAGTGGGGGCAATAGTGCTTTTAAAATGGTTCTGTCAGTAAGAAGAAACAGATGCAGTTATGCAAATGTGATCTAATGTGTAGGAGATGGAGTAGCTCAAGTTTGAACTTCATTTTCCAACTTGAGCTGTCAGTATTGTGCATGCCTATGAATTGTACATAGGAAAACATTAGAGTCTGTGTAGAGGTTTTTCTTGGAGTGGACATGTGCCAGCTACTGGAATTGCAAGAAACAAGAGAATCTGTGTTGTTTTCAAGGCTTTTTTTCCCCTGTTAAATGGAGCTGTGGCACTTCAAAAAGCTGGACTTAGTTTTAGAAGAGTCTCTTCACTTAAATAGCTTGTTAGTGTTCTAAACCGTTCTAATTATTCTCCTTGGATAGCTGTTGTAATGCTAATTTGGACTGGGAATTTTCTGAAAAGTTGTTCAAACCTTGCTTTCAGGATGCTGAAGCAAACATTTTTGAAGGTGGAGTGTTTGTCCTGAAGATTTCACTGAATTTGATGTATAACTAATGCAATCCCTTGCAATTTTACCATGTCAATAATTAGATGGACTTGTTTTTTCTTCACTCAAATCTTGAGAACTTAAAAGTGAATTTTCAACGTGATGGAGCTGAATAATAATTTGTCCTCAATGTAGGCCTATCAGTAAGATTGACATTTTTTTTTCAAAAGCTGGTACTTCAGTGATTATTTTAAAAAGAATCACTTAACCGAATTATGAGGTTTGCTGCTATAATATTCCCTGTAATGTTTAGGGAATGTGAAGTATGTAACTTAGACAACTTCTTGATTTTCTTCTAAAGAGTTTTTTTGCCTTAACTTAGGACTTTTTTTAAAAAACCTCAGTACCTGAGTGAAAGACAGTGATTGCCCTTAACGGAGCTATAATTTGAAGGGAGAATGCGTATTGGAGGAAAATGTGCCAAAAAATTTGAAATGGGAATTGGGAAGTGTGAGCATTTGAGGGTTTATTAATAAATATACTTACGTTTTGAAGTATATTAAATCTCTGTCCAAACTGGACTTGGTTTTAAATGCCTTTTGGTGGGAAAAGGCTGTAGAGTATGAATAGGTTTGTCTGTCAGTGGGGCTGTTTGTGCTGATGAAAATGAAAGCACACATCAATATGTTTTTACGTAGATTTGAATAAATCCCTTAATCGTCTTTAACATAATTTTTTGTTCTTTCTCCATTAGGCAAAACAGACATGTGTGAGCTTGAATTCTAGTTCTTCGTATCTCGTCAGTGGAGGCCTTGATAACACAGTTAATATCTGGGATTTGAAGTCCAGAAAGATTTACCGCACCCTAAAGGTAAGTTTGGCTGAGGAAGAACTGTAGCTTTCCACTCGCAGGTTTTGCTGCCACCTGTAAAAAATACACTTTCTCTGAGTCTGGTGTTTGTAGGATCAAGGTCACAAATAGGAGCCAGCACACATCTGGGTCCTGTTCAAATTTGTGTTCTTTATGTGCTGTAAGTAGCAAATTTAACAAACGTATGTAACTTGGTGTTTTGAGAGTACAATTCTATAATATTAAGTGTTTAAATTTTTCAGAACAGATGTCTTATTTTGCAAATTTTTATTGATATGGTCTGATGGGGATTTTTTCCAGGAGTTGCGTTCCAGGTAATTGCTGTTTTTGATATGCTGAGTGAGAAAACACTTCTGTATTTGTAGAATACTGTAGCAGTATTCTACAAATGTCGTGCAAAACTGGGAGATGGTTGTCTTCTAACTGATCCAGTATGAATTCTCTAAAACCTTTTTATGATGCCTGAAACTTAGGATGGCTTAGAATCTTTCCCAGATGCCTTCAGTAGATGGTTTGCCCTTATTTAGAACCACTGTTATAAGAGGCTATGAAACTTCAGCTTTATCCTTTTTTTCTTGGACTTTCAGAGTTACAGTTTGAAACAAAACTGCTAGGTAGCCAATACAATACTTCAAATATCTATTCCTAACTTTTGGGTTAGAAGTACTTGATTGTCTTCCCTATATAGGAATATAGGGGAACAGTAATATGTTCATTATACACAATGTCATCACTGCAGATGACTATACTGAAAAGCTGGTTGGTAAATATATGTGTTAGTGCTAAAGGTGGCAGAAGGGGAAGTTGGCAGCAGTACATTTCAGATGAATGAAAAGTGTATTCAAATATTACTGTTTTCTGGGAGGCTTTACTTTTAAAATAACGTTCATAACACCGGTGGTAAATATCTCTGTGGTTGTCATATTAAAATACAGTATATAATTACATGATCATCTTTACTAATTTGTTAAAAACACCTAATGCAAACAATCAGAGTGGTTATGATTGATCTTTGGTATGTTTTGCTGCTGTTTTCTGTGATATTCCATAACAACTCTTACATAATCTTTTAAAATGTTACAGATGGTCAGAAAAAATCGAGCTGACTTTTTCTGGAAAAGCATAAATTAGGAAGAATGTCTTTAATACTTTCCCTGTAATCTCCCTTTCCCACAGGATCATAAAGATGAAGTCACGTGTGTTGCATACAATTGGAATGATGGCTACATTGTTTCCGGATCTTTGAGTGGTGAAATCATCCTACACAGTGTTACCACCAATTTATCAAGTAGTCCCTTTGGTTATGGCAGCAGACAGGTAGGCTATCTGTGTCTAGTTCCTTTCAGGTACTAAACTTAATTCACAGTCTTTTAAGTTTTGTTATTGTTTCATTTTAATTTTTAAGAGTGCCCTTAAGGAAAGGAAAAAGTAGACCACTGTGTGCATTATAGCTTTAAATAATAGGTAGCATCGAAATACAAATTTTTGAAGTACCTTTATTTCTATACAGGTTACAGCAAATTTTACTTTGTAGGCACTGGTTCCTCAAGAACAAACTTTTAGACGTCTTGGAACTGATTAAAGCACATTTGGTTTTAAAAACCAAAGCAGGATTTCAATTCACCACTCAATTTTTATTGTTGCAGAGGGCAAAGACTACTCAGCCTGGGTTCTAACTTATTGAAAGCTGTCTGTACAGTAGGGGTGAATACAAGCCTCAATTTGGAAATAAGTTTGTTTAATCTGGAGATTAAAATTGCACAGCTGCTCAAAGAGAAAAGTAATGAGGTTTTATCTTACCTACTTAGGTGTTCAGTTAATATCTGGGAGAACTAGTTGGAAGGAGGATTGCACACAAGACAAACACTAAGCATATGTACTAAAAGACCTTGATAGGGTTTGCCACTGCAATTCATTCCTGCAGACTCAAAAGATATTAAAAGAATTAGTGGGTATCACAAGGAGAATTCCCTTGATATAAGAGCATTTGCAGTAGTAAATGAGCTGTGTTGTCCCACTGGAAATTCCAATGTGTGCTCTTAGTGAGAATTGTCTTGTCTTATGGATAGCCATGTGTTTTGAGTTCTAGGCATGCTTTTGTTTTTTACTGAATCATTTTTACAGAGGTAAGAGCTGCCTACGGGATGCAAAAGTGTTGCTTTGGTCCTAAACCTGACCTTTAATGTTGCAAGGAATGTTGAAGTTGTGACTTATTCCTTTTCTGTTACTGCAACAGCTTTTTCAGTCTTAGATTGCAGATAGTGTCAAATTAAATTTTTCTCCTGTCTAGCACGAACAGTATAACTTGGTGAAAAATCTCTTACAATCTCATACATCTCGGGAATTATGGTATACTCTCTGATGAAAAATCTCTGTTAAATTTAAACTATCTCTGCTCTTAGGTGCTGCAATGTCTTTGATCCATCGCCAGTCTCATACTTATATTGAAGCAAAATTGCACTTCATACTTGATTTGATCTTAAAAATCCATCTATATAGTCAGGTCATTTTTCTGATTTGATTGTTACGATCTTAGGAAGAATGTGGATGTGAGGCAGGAGCTGCAGGGAGGTCCATAGCTGGATTATGCAGCTGAGGTGAATATCCAGAGTAGGGACTGTGCTGCTAGTTAATTGGAAAATGAAGAAATTCTTGTGAGGATGATTTGCATGAACCTGTTTGATAGATTCAGTTCTTTCCACCAAAAAGTGATTAGGAGTAAGAGATATGCCGTGAATAACTGTTTTGTCAGATGAAATCAAGAAGTCTGCTGCAAAGCTGAGTGACCTTTAGGATGGATAAAGCTATTTGATGTGTTAAAGTAATTGCAAACAAAGAGCTCCTGTTCACGTTCTAAAGGGTCTATAACATTTTCTTAGGGAGGGCAGTTATTTGATTATAGCTTTAATTTAAAATGGAATTGAGCTATGATTTTGTAATGAGTTGGCTAGTTGGATGTCCCAATTTACCAGCTTGTCTTCGATCCTAAAATGTTCTTTAATGTTCTTTACTTTTATGTGCTGAAATGGCTTTATTATTGTTTTGGGTTTTAATTGGAGAATTGAAGAATTGATTCTGCAGTGAAGCAAATATCTGAAGACTTGTGTAATTCTGTTAAATTTTAAAAGCCTTTACTTGATTTATAGCTTAGGGGCCAGGTTTCCTTAAGAGTAAACTTGAATAGATAAACAGTGTGTTATACTGTTTGATCCTGGTGCTAGTTGTCTGATTTAGGAAGGGTCACCACTCCATAGTAACTTTTTTTAGAATGGAGGAATGTGAAGTCTAACTAACCTTATAAATTTTAGCTTGTCTGTGTTTGATTCAGCATGATGGAATGTAGTTTCCGTGCCAGTTAATTTCTCATGTTGTGTAGACTCTACAAGTAGTAGAATAGCCCAAGGTTGCAGTGCTTTCTGTGACTTTAAACAAAATTCTTTTCGTAGGAGCATTGGCCTATATTCTATTAATTGATTTTAATTTAGAACACCTTTGTGTTTTATTAGAATTGAGTTCTTGCAGAGTTGTTTGCAGATCCCATAATTTGTCTTTGCTATTGGCATTCATTTAGACTACCAGATTCTTATCTGCTTGCTGTTGTGAGGATAAATTAAGGTTTGTTTTAAAACATAATGTTTGTTAAAGTCTTCACTGCCTGGTGCAATTCTCCTAGCAACAGGATTTAGTTTAGCTGTTTGAACAGCTGGCTGATTTGTAAAGGAGTGTGATGAGTTCTGGCCACTCTGTATAGTGAAATGTTCATCAGCTTTTAAAGCTAAAAGTGGGGAGCAGTGGTGATATGGGGAATGTAGGCATATGAAACAAAATGGAGAGCTTGCCCAGACCTGTGATGTTAAAAGGATAAAGGAGAAAAGGAAATGGCCGACTTCGTAGGATAGCAAGGGAGGTTTGAGAAGAGCTAGAAGAGAGTAATCTTGGTGGGCAGAAGGACGGGAGTGAGAAAATGAGCAGATGCCAGGGCAGTAAGGAGGGAGGTATTTGGAAGTGAAAGAGTGAGAGAATTGTGAAGGTCAGGAATGTTTCCCATGTAGATCCTGTTTGTAATTGAAGCTGTTAGTCCTGAATCTCTCAGTATTTTTTTTTAATGTAAACAAACAGAAAGATTATGATAAAAATGTATCCATTGTGACCAGTAGAGGACCGTATTAATGATGAAGAGTTGTACTCATTCCTATTTGAATACGCAGTTGAAGGTGCCACCTCTTTAAAGCAGGTTGAAGCAATTTGGCTTCCAGCAAGACATGCAATACAAGTGCTGGAAACAATGCTGGAAGAATATGAGCCAATACATATCTCCATTAAAATGAAGTTAAAGAGAGAAATAGGATAAAGGCCAGTACAATGCGTTGTGGTGTGGTCTATGCCAGAATAAAACAATAGCTTTTCGAGAGCATTTCCAGGCAAATAAAATATAGGAGCACTCATTGGTCTGGACTTGAGTGAAATACTTGGTTGACTGCTTTGTGAGAAAATACTAGAGAGGATGGGTAAGAAACTCGTTATATTGATAAATCAAACAAATATTTTCTTTCATTATCTGTCTTGTTTAATATTTTCAGTAGTGCTTATGATAGTAGAAGTAAGGTCAACAAAACTGGGGAAAGGTCTGGAGCACAGGTCTTGTGAGGAGGCAGCTGAGGGAGCTGGGGTTGTTCAGCCTGGGGAAAAGGAGTCACAGGGGGGACCTTATTGTTCTTTACAACCACCTGAAAAATAGGTACTAGCAAGGTGAGGGTTCGTCTCTTCTCACAAGTAACAAGCATAAGGAGAAGAGAAAATGGCTTCAAGTTGCACCAGTTCAGATTGGATATTAGGACAGAATTCTTCTGTCAGGACAATGAGGCATTGAAACATGCTGCCCAGGGAAGCGATGGGATCATCATCCCTGGAAGCATTCAAAAAATGTAGGTGTGGCATTTAGGAACATGATTTAGAGGTGAACGTGGCAGTGCTGGGTTAAGGCTTGGACTTGATGGTCTTTGAGATCTTTTTCAGCCTTAACGATTCTGTGATTCTAGGTTGAGCTATGATGAAACCCAGCAGGAAGGCATTTACTCATAAGAGAGGATTTTGTCAGTATCAAAAGATGATTGAAATTAAAGACACAGGAATAACTGTTACAGAGTAGAAATCAAGATACCAGATTTAGGGAACAACTGACGCTCTTCTCAGAGTAGGATTTTGAAATTCCCGGGGGAAAGAAGGAGTTGGATTTCTTAATATAAAATGACAATGACCAAAACAGACTCAAAAAAGAAAATGCAGTCTAGGATGTTTCAAGGGTGGGTATTTACAGTATAAAATGGATGAAGTGTTACTGCTGTTGCAAAGGCAGTAGCAAAATATTTTGAGGATCATAAAAGGTTTTAGTTGTCTGTATTGAAGAAAGACTCATACTGGGAGAGTTGCAAAAAAACTGGTGGTACTGAAAAAGCAGTCCTGAGGGACTCTCATATTTTTTTTATAGCAAAATAAGGCCTGAAGGAAGGTGAGGTTGCTGTTCATTAAGACAGGGGATAGCAGCACTGGGGAGTTAGGAAACGGTTTAAGTGTAAGGGCATTATGGTCACAGGAGCAAATAGGTGCAGATGGGTCATAGGTAAAGTTAGGAAATTGAGTATTGTAGTATTAGAGCAAGTGAGCTTCTGAAACATCCTCTGAAGCAATGTGGTGGAAACAAAATATCTTTTCTGAAAGGCAAGTTAAGTTCCTGGGTTATTACCTGGTTCTGCGATAGCATGGCTTCATGTGATAAACCACGCATGTTATGCTCTTCTGTGGTCCTAGTCCACAGGCTGAAGTTTGTTCTGCAGGACCTACGTACTTGCTTAACTCTGGAGTCTGTGTGTCTTATCAAATCGGCTGATATCCAAGTACCTCAAGTCAGTGAAGGGGAATTAAGTCTAACATTCTTGGCAGAAGACTAGCCAGAGAAATAATGTATCTTTTCACTCCTTTAGTTTTAGATGTGGTGTGGGGGTTTTTTGTATGAAGGCATGGTATTTGCTGAAAAATTGAGAAACTTTTCTAGTTTTTTTTTTTTCTTCTCCTTAATTTTGCTGATCAGCTCATATGATACCCCATAATAGTAAAAAAAAAAGTCTGCCCCCCAACAGCAAAAATGGCATTGTAACGCAGAATTAATTTTTCTGGTTTTACTATTTATATTTCAGAGTTGGAAGCCTTTGTAGACTACTTTAACTTTGTATTCCTAATCTGTTTGTGTCTTTAGAAAATAATTTAATATCATGTTGAATATTGGTATTAAAATTCATTTTTATGTCTGTTTTGCAGCCTATTCGACACTTGAAATATTCATCCTTTAAGAAATCCTTGCTGGGCACTGTTTCTGACAGTGGAAATGTAACCCTCTGGGATGTAAATAGCCAGAACCCATATCATAATTTTGAAAATACTCATAAAGCACCAGCCTCAGAAATCTGCTTTTCTCCAGTCAATAAGCTGCTGCTTGTAACTGTAGGTTTGGATAAAAGAATTATTCTCTATGACACTTTAAGTAAAAAGTGAGTATTTGGAAGACCTTTTGGTTTTAGAAGATTCCTTATTTGGGTTTTATAAACTGAAAAAACATGCCTAATTATGACATGAATGATTTCATTCAGCCCCAGTTCAGAATGGTTGAAGTCGTTGGCATATTGCTACTGGAGAACCTGTCCCATAGTCCATTTTGCTTTCTAAGTTAACAAACAAACAATTAAAAAACCCCAAGGCATGTGGGAACTAATTGAAGTCCAGCTTATGGGTGATTTTTCCCAGTGCTTGTGTATGGGCTTTCCTTGTTGATGCAGAGCAGTTAGCTTCTGTGAGGGGCAGCACAGCCTGTGGGGACCTTCAGCCACCTGAGCTTAGCTTGCTTGCTTTTCTAGTTAAGATAAGAGATGTAACTGTGGTGCACAGAGCTGCTGAGATAGGGGAGAATGTTGGATGAAAAAGCAGGAAGTATGGGACATGGGCAATGGGACTGTGTAGTAAGAGGGTAGGATGGCAAGTGGTTTCATGGGACATGGGTTTAGCATGAGTAGTGCTTTCACTCTAGCTGAATAAAAGCAGAAGTCTGTTTGCATTTTGAAAGGATATAGTCGAAGGATGCAAACTAAGACCTAAAGTTCTTCCCAGAGCCATGGGAAGGGTAGAGTTGATAGGCTTGGAAAGCTAGAGGATGAGAGGATGTATGTAGTATGATTGCTGCTGCAAATGATGTTACCAGTAAATAATGTTGGTGTTTGCTATTAAGAAGGCAGTGTGATCCTGTCCCCATGAAGTCTTTTGGGGTATATGTAGTTTTTTTCTTATTAAGCATGAATGCTTAGTGTAAGCCTAATCCACTATTTCTTAGAATAGCTCACTGAATTTACTGGGCACTGGAGAAGTTGAACTACTGACCTGTAGCTGTGTTATGGAAGCTTTTATATATAAATATATATATTTTAGATACTCTGTGTTGAAAAGTCCAACTTCTGAATTCTAAAAGATTAATCCTGTCCTTTCTCGTATTTGAAGGTTAGTGACAACAATTGTAGCTGATTTTCCTCTGACCACAGTAGACTTCATGCCTGATGGTACTACTTTGGCTATAGGCTGTTCCCGGGGAAAGATCTGCCAGTATGACTTAAGACAACTGACATCACCAGTGAAAGCAGTTATTGCTCACAAAGGCTGTGTGAAATGCATACGTCTTCAGTTCAACAGCACTTTTTCCAAGGTAAAAAAAAGCTTTCTTTTCTTATTGTTCAATATACAGATTAATGAAAGCAAAGCATAAGTTTAAGTTCTAAAAAAAAGGTAGCATTCACTGTTCATAAGAAGTACAGATGCCAACAAAATTGGATTGTACCAACATAGAAATTATAAACTGCTTAGTCTTAACTGCTGTTTTAGGCATTGTTAATGTGGAATTCCCCCCACTTCTAGCCTCAGTGTAGAAATAAGTGGAACTTAGCCTTCCAGGTTTTCTTGTGTGGGTATGCTGCCTTTGCAGATCAGCTTGTGGCACCTCAGGTTATTTGTAGGCAGTAGCAGAAAGGTCTGTAATGGCCCTTCTGCTTAAGGAGAAGACACAGGGCTGCTCATCTTGAGGTATTTAGTATGTCCTATATATGGACTTTTGCTGGCACATATAAACAGTGGAGAAGTTAATTAAATAATAGAGAAGACTGAAGAGGTTCTTCCAAGACTTAATTGGGCTCTACTGTATCCAGAAACCCTGTGCTTCCATTTGGTGGACACTTAGAGAACCTTTGAAATGGTTTCTTTACCACTCTGAGACTTTCCTTTTCCTCTAGCACGCTTGCTGCTAGTGGTTAACTATTCCTGTAAAATTTGGAGTCCCTAATAATGTAATCTCTTATTTCTCCTATGTCTAAACCTGGGATCCAAATTGACTCGTGCAAGGTCACTCCACTGTTGAATTCTGTTGCTATCCTTGTGGAGATCCTCACAGTATCTGTATGATAATATGGATGTTCCTCATGCTCTTCGAGGTTACATTAAGATACTTTTTTTTTATGTTTGTAAAGGCACATCTCCTAGGCAACCTTTGCAACTTGAACTGAAATTTTTTTACTGTTTGTAAAAAGGAAAGTATGTTGGCTTATATTTTTACTTCTGGCTGAAAGAATAATAACTTCTCTTAATTGGTTCTACTTTTTCTTCAGTCTAACCTTACAGATTCTTCAAATAAACCTGTGTCCAAAAGAGTAGAAGTCAAAGCTGGTAGTAAACTTGGAGGAATTCAAAATACTGGCATCAAAAACATTGCCTCTCAAGCATCAGCAACAGTTTCCTCTCATCTTACGTTGCCAAATGAGAATAAAGGAGGAGAGATTTCTCAGGAGAAAATGGGTAATGTCGTCTTCCTACTCTTACAATATTTGGCATAATGTGGAAGACAGAAGCAATGTTTCATGTTTTGACCATTACAGTATAAAAATTTCACCAAGAGGAGGGCATCTGTTAGGAAGTACTGTGTGTATGTGCATGCACATCTGCACCTTCTTCTCCCTCCCCACTGCATAACACATGCTGTGAGACTGTAGGAGGTAAATTGGGTCCTACTAAGCTTAAGACACACGGAGTCTTAAAATTGTGGTAGTACTCTGGGACTATCTCCTGCATTCTGACTTCTTGCAGATTATCTTTATGTACATAGTGTAATTTCTGATGCAATGGCTGCATGGAATGCAGAGCTAAAGATTTGTAGTTCTGTTAACAAATAGGAGTAACCACCTCATCCAAAAAAAAAAAAACCAAGCAAGCAAAACACAGGGGAAAAAAACCCAACCTAGTCCAAAAACCCAAGTGACAACTGAACTGTATTTTTGTGAGAGGCATGATTCCAGTATCACATGGTAGGAAAGATGTTAAATATAGTTTCAAGCATGATTAGTTGTATAACTGTACTTGCTATCTATGCCTCTGAAATTAACAAGTTCTTTGTAAGAATTCTGAGCATTCCAAAACTCTGCCACTGTGTGAAATGTGCTCTTAAAATTTTATTTAATTCAAGAGTTCTCAAAATATCAAATCAGTAACACTGCTAGTTTGATTCTTGAAAAGCAATCCTCAGTCCATTTTAATGCAACAGCACTTTTCCACTCCCTTTTAAAATAAGGAGAAATACATTTAGTAACAGTAATTAGGCAATAAGCCACTGCAGTCCATAGGGATGTGTATTAATGGCCTCCCTTGGGTATGCAGTGAAGTAGAATGTTTCCTATGTATGCAAGAAGTGCTGCTAATCTACATTACTGAATGGTGTGGAATTTTTTATTTTGGTTAAAACATACGATTTATTATCTTTATTTGAGGATGTAATGGCTGTTACCCCTTAAAGAGGACCATGTATAATAAATAAATGTTTTAAGAAAGTAAAGTCTTACCAAGTAAAACAAGTTTTCCTTAATCTGAGTGTTCGCTTTAAAAGTAAAGACCTGTGAATACTCCAGAAGATACAGTCTTTAAGGTTAAAAATGGGAGTGGATGAGATACCACAAACTGCATTTGTTCTCCAGAATTTCTTCTAGAACCTGTTTATGGGATTTAACTTTGGAGAAATAAGGGGCATTCAGTAAAGTAATCTGATAGCATATTTAAACAAAATTGAGGCTTTTTGTCAGAGGTATTTTTAAGGTACAAAACTGTAAATGAAGTCAGAATGTGATGAGAAACTTGGATGTACTTTGAGCTGGCTTCTCATAAACTCCTATTTACCAACTGTTCTCTGTTTTAGTTACCTTACTACATTTAGATTACTGGGAATCGGTAAAAGTGCACAAAACATTTTGGCCCAATTTTACATGACACTTTTTCCTCGTAGATCCTCTAAATTGTGGCACAGGCTGATACTGCACTTCTAATTTGACTCAGTATACCAAGTATTAACTTAACTAGCAAGTGCAATCCTGTGTTGGTGTCACAATTGACACATCTGAAGGAGTGGAAAATGTAATATATTAATACATTAAATGTGAAATCTTCAACATGACTCATTCCACTTAAAGTAAATACTTGGACATGATTAATTGCAGTCACCCACACAGTCATATTTGGGTCACTTGAACAAGTTGTCCCAGATAGAGAAGTACTTACAGGTTTTTTGAACATTTTGTGAAATTATTAAAATTATTTTGGTGGTTGTCTGAGCAGTTCAATTCACTTCTCTAAAAACTGTAGTTTGAATAATTAAAGGGGATTTTTTTGGACTTAAAATATGCTTCCATTCTTCAGACAACTGTCTTTGATACCATGCATACAAAAGCTAACTTTTTTTATCCCATGGATTGGGTCAGGGATGGGGCTTGAGGGTAGCGTGGGGAAAGGTCTAGGAGCAAGTTTGGTTGGGTATTTTTGTCTGCAACTGTAACTCCAATTTGATTTTCTAGTATTACAAATAAGCAGAGAATATACAAACACTAGGTAAAAGATGTTTCATATAATTTCCCTTGGAATGCTTAATGGCCCCAGTACAGCAAATTTTTCTTCTTGCTGTACAAATTTAAATTTCTATCATCTGAATGTGGTTACCTTAGTAGCAGAAGGTGCAGCCACTAGTTTTCACTTCACCTGATCCACCGTAAAAATCGTTGCACCCATCATATAGATTTCTCTGAACATGGGTGGGTTCTCCAATTTTACAACCTTCTTCTTTAGCTTTTAGTTGTAGTCACCTTTGTTGACAGCCCAAAAAAGAAAGTTGAAATTGACCCACTAACTGGCATCTGCACATGGTTCTGAAGTGCTTACTGTACTTCCCAAGTATCATGCTTTGTGTGAGATTGTTTAGCCATAATGTATGTTATTTTTGGAAAAGGTCAATTACTAACTGAATGTTATTGTCCTTTGAAGGTTTTCCACATAGTTCCAGCTTGGATGTCATTCCATCTAAAGAAACAGATCATGGGAAAAGTGCTGAATTAAATAATTTTGATGATTTGAGTCGAAGTAGTTTAGGAGATGTGTTTTCTCCAGTCAGAGATGGTAAGTTGCTAATACTGAAATTTGTAAAGCATTGTTCATCTGTATTTAGTGTGACAAAATGTCATTTGTGTCTTATTGACTGCTGTACCTGCTTGGTATTTTAATGTCTTTGGTTATGAACTCAGTGCAGTGATGCAAATACTTCATTTGTCTGTGTTCTGCTATTTTGTAGATATTATTGCAAATAAAGTGACTGAAGATCCTCAAGGAAAAGGAAATGGTAAGCATATGCTGGTGATAGGTCTTTGGAGGTCTGTGCTAGTTCTCACATGCTGATTTTGTCATACTGTTGAAAACAAACAAATCATGAAAGTAGACACTGAAACAACTCTTCTGGAAATTGTCTGACACGTTGAGAGACACAACATGGTAACAAGAAGCGAAGAGTATGGTCCTAAAGTGATTGTTTTTTCTCGTTTATACAATTTATAGTGATATACAGAGGCTTTTCATGTTTTATTACTTTTATAAGGATGGGGGCACCATATGTTGGATGGAAGGATGTAGTTTTTGCGGGGTACATTTTTTGTTGATTTCTTTTGTCAATCAGTTTTGTATGAGTGTGCAGGCGTTTTAATTGTGGGATAGATTTGGTGTGTGTGTTTATTGACCTGTGTGTTTCATCTTTCCCTTTTCATTTTAGGCCTGGATTTCCAGTCCTACCTTGTGGGTTTGGATTTTCTCCCACAGCCAACCATTGCCTTTCCAGTAAAAAGAAACCCAGTGGGCAGTAGTGCACAAGGGGTACAGTCTAGCCCATTACATGCACTTGTGGGATCTCCAATTAAAGAAGAAGAGGAACATCCAGAGACTGACTCTAAGAAAATAAGTCTTGGAAAACAAGAATCTAAAGAAGTCTTGAAGCAGGTATTCTTGTTATGAGTGGTCTTTTTAGGATCTTTTCAGAATACTACTGCCTGAAGAAAAAAATCCTGAACAATGCCCCATCTAATTTTATTTTGCAACTTTGTTCACACACTATTAACACAAATCTGTAAAACCTTGTGTGATTTAGATGAATTTGCCTTTGGCAATGGAAGATAAATGTATGTTTGTCTTAAATAAGATCAGGTTACATAAGTTCGAGGAAACAAAACAGGTAGCCTGAGGAGTATTTTGATTTTTCTAGAAAATCAAGAAGGATCACTAGATGGTTGCACAAGTATGATTGATTGTTGTTTGTTAGATCAATTCCACCCTCTTCTTTCCCTATTCTCCATCTCCCTCTTTTTCTTGAGATATCTTTGATAGGCCTCTACACAGAGCTTAGCTACTTTTGTATTGCTCTTAAGAAGTCTGGGTTTGCTAGGAATGATATAACTTAGTCACAACATTTTTGATGTGAAAATTAAGAGTCCCTTGCCTTTTGCACTTGCTTCTGGGTGCCCAGTTGAGGCAATTTGGAATGTTTTAGCGATAAATTTTTCATATACCTTGCTAGGAAATGAAAAGCATGTATTTCTGAGCAGATTGCTAAAAGTAAAAAAATGTTTGAAAGTGCATTTTGGAAAGCTTAGTCTTCAAGTACAATTAGACGATTGTAACAAGTAGGTTTCATCTGCTTGTTTTCACCACCTTTTAAAAGAAAAAATATTTTTGTTGGCAGGTTTCAAAATCAAGCTTATCAAGCATAGAACCTGTAACTTTAAGTTCTCCACCATCATCCACTCCTGATGCAAATGAGAAACTCATGAAAAATATTCAGGCCCATCCTGCATATGATCTACCAGTAAATGGTACTACCTCAACAAGTAAGTTGATAATTTTGGCCCAGTTCTAGGTGTGGTTGATTGTAAACTGATGTGAAATCTGATAAAATGGACTTAGCATTAAAAAAGAACAGCTGATCTTGATTATTTAAATCAAGCCAGCTCTCCTAGAATGTCTCTAGTTTCCTCTAAAAAAAGACTCATTCTAAATCTGATTTGTTTTTTTTACCAATCAATATTTGAAGTAAAATTAATTAAATATATAATTATTTTTTTAAAAGTATCAGTGTGATGCGGTATGTGAGGGGTTTTTATTTGTCTTGAGGGTTCTCAATATTTTATTTTCAATTGTAAAGGTTCAAAGATAACATCACCTGTCACTGCTGGAGTTGCAAGTTCATTGTCAGAAAAAATAGTAGAAACCATTGGGAGTAGCAGACCAAATGCACCTCTGACATCGATTCAAATAAACTTCATTCAGAATATGATACAAGAAACAATGGATGACTTCAGGTACTGGTATTCCTGCAGAGTGTTGTTTTCAATGACATGTTTTCTTAATGAGGTGTTTTGGCATCTGCTCTAACGAATTTCTCTTTGGATTAGAAAATTACACTATTTATAGCCCTATTTTTGAAAAACTAGGTATGGAACTTAGTTTTTAATAGCTCTGATGACTAATTAGACTGATGCCTCTGAGGGCTGTTGGTGTATGACTTTGCTGACGTTTTCAGAATGAGTGAATATTTCTCAGATGATAAATTTAGTCTGCATAGCGAGGTCCTTACTCTTTTCCTGAAGTCTTGCACTGATTTCTTTCCCTCCTTGCTTGTCTCTGTATCCTAGCAGGAGAAATTTCGATTTGAGACTGAGGGGAGTTTGACATAGCCAGTTGTCTTGTGTTGGCTTTGATTGTTATTAGCTTGGCACATGTAAGGTAAAACAGTGTCTGTGTATTTCTGCTGGTGAAGCTTTGCATTGAAATAATGTCTGTGCTGTAAGTGATGGCTGGTGTCAGATTACTTGGTGGATATCTAACCAGCATTCCAAGGGTCTTGAAAGAAGTCAAGTTAGCACAGTTCTATTTAGAGTGGAGTTTGAAGAAGGTGATGAAGTTAAGAGAATTGTATCCAGGGGATCACTTCCCTACCCCTGTTTAAGATGAAGTAGGTTGAATGGAGGTGATGGAGAGGAAAAGAATTGCTGGGCAGGGGAAATGCTGCTGTGTTGATGACAAAAAGCAGTGCAAAACTAGCTTAGTAGGTCTGTGTGCTATAGCTGTTCTGTATCTGCCAACAGAAAAAATACATGGAATGTTATTTAATGTCTTTACATAAATATAGTATGATAAATGTCCCCTGGGATTTTCTGGCAATAAACACACATCTGATGAAAGCCCGTAACTGATGTGACTTAAAATGCAGCCTATGTATTGCAGGTGTGTTTTCTTTAAAGTCTATGTTCAGGCATCCCAGAGGTAGAAGTTATGCTTGCCAGTCTTTTACTTCCTGTACCTGAGATCTGGAGCCTTAAATATTGTGTTTCTCCTCTGACCTATACTTTTCCTCTAGGCTGGAAAGCTCTGGAAAGCTCTGCCGGCCCTTTTCACAATTGTAAGTTGCGGATGCATTTAAACTGGTCATAAAAGATTGTTAGTACTGGGGTCAGTAGGAGGGAAGGGAAGTATTGGAAGCTTCCCATTGATGTAACTACCTTTCAGCCACTGAAACCTGAGGAAAGGATTTTTTTATCTTCCTTGCCTGAAATTCATTCCTCTTTAAGTAATGGGGGGAAGAAAAACATAAACCTTTAGGAAAAGGACCGGGAATAATATATAATTCATTCGGTTCCAAAAAGATGTTTGTTTCTTAATCTCTCTGTCTTTGGGAGATAACCTACATCTTTGGGTTTCTAAGATGCTAGCTGGCATCTGTATCTGATACACTCAAAGAGGATTGCCTCCAGTAGGAGTTCTGTAGCACAATGATCTGTGGAAAGAGAAAGTGAAGATTCCCTTTGGGTTTGCTGTATGTTTGAGGAAAGGAAAATGAAGATAGATCTGTGTGCCTCCACTTAAGAAACACCTTACTTTGTCAGGCCAGTGGTGCTCAGTCCCAAACAACTGCACTGTGCTGCACTGTTCAGGAAGAACTTGTGAGCCTGCCTGCTTTTCTGTGAGCTGTTCTTCTTGTTCTTCCTCAGCATCTAGAACTGTTGTATTAGTGTCATGTTCAGAGGCTATTTTCAAGCATGGTTTTTGTAGTGTGGAGTTGTTGTCCATGGATTAATGAATTCATGTCCACTTCGCAGACAACACTGCCACTACTTTTTGTGTGGATTAACCTGGGTAATTCCATGGGTTTGAGAATAATGTATCACTTACCACAGTTGATGTTTTGGGCCCTTTTACAAAAGAGTGTTGAAAGTCATGTACTGAAAAGGTGTATCTTCAAGTACAGATAAATATCTTTCTCTGTGGTGCTTGTGATCAAGGGATTGAGAATCAGCTTTGAATGGTAAAAGTGAGATGAACTTACAGCTTGCAAGTGAAAAAGAATCTTGGTATCGCCGTGTATATATTTGTGTTTCTAAACTGAAAAGTCCTACATCTTTTTATGTGCTGAAAAAAAATGGTGCTTATGAAAATCAATGTCATAACAAAAGTATTCCAAAACTAAGCTGTAGAGCTTTATGTCTCATGGTCTAAGGGTTTCTAGACTCTTGTTGAGAGTGAGGGTGAGGAATTGTGGAGCTTTGGGTGCTGAGGATTGGAGAGAGACTGCTTCCTAAATAAGTCTAAGCATTGTCCTTTTGCAATTCTTCCCCCAGAGAAGCATGCCATCGAGATATTGTGAATTTGCAAGTGGAGATGATCAAGCAATTCCATATGCAGTTGGTACGTACAAAGACCATGATGGGCAATGTATTGTTTTCAATTTTGATAATACCAAGGCATGCCATCTTCTCTCACAACTGAAAATCTCTTTTATTTATTAAAACCAAGAAGGGGAGGATTTCATGTGAAGGAGGGGGAAAATATGAATGGGAATCTGTTAAATTGTTTTTTCTTTGATTAATAAAGGGAACCTAGGGATTGAGTATGTATGAATTCCATATTTCAGGAGTTATAAACAAATTCAGCTGTCCTTTGGAAAGGGCCAAAGGCTGGGGTAAGGAGAAGATAGATGGAATTCAAATAGAAAGCTTCACTTGTAGGTACCGTATGCATACTGAGCTGTTCTGTATTCTTTAGCTTCACCTTTTTATGAATCTTTGTTCTTTTGATCTGCATTAAAAAGACCTTGTCTGGGTACTGAGCATTTTAATGGAATCTGCATTAGTAGGTTCTCATCCTGAAGAACTGCAAAGTATCCTTTGATAAAATATTCACTAATGTATTAATGATCAAAATACTGTATGTCAGCATAAAAAGGAAAATCTTACATATCAAAAGTTTTTAAAAACAGAATTATCTGCGTTATTTCATTTTCAAAAGAAATATGAAAGCCAATAGGATAAAACTGGAATTATTAACTTTATTACTACTGATTGGGACTTTTTTCTCTTCTGTAGAATGAAATGCACGCGTTACTTGAAAGATACTCTGTGAATGAAAGCTTAGTAGCTGAAATTGAGAGACTGCGAGAGGAAAACAAAAGACTGAGGACTCACTTCTGAAAGATTCACGCTGCTAATTTTATTAGCATGAACTCACTACAGGTGGTGTGTTGTCTCTGACAGATCATCTATCATCACTGAAGTATTGTTTGAAGACCTGCTATTATTTTGAACGTGAATCTATTCTAAATAACTGGTGTAAGATACTATGTGTAATTATAAAATTTGTAGCAGATAGGCATTGTATAAAGAACATTTGTATCCTCGTGCTAACCACCTTGAAACGCAGCTTTCTAACAGAAAAACTCAAAGGACAAGTACATTATTGGAGTTTCAGCAATACGTAAAGTGCCTTTTCATAAACAAAATTAAACCAGGACAGATGCTTTTACTGTAAGAACTTTTTTTATAGATACCTACTTTTCTATCTGCTTCTTTATTCTACTGCTGTCAGAAACAATCACTACAGCTTGCCTTTCAGATACTTTTCTTGAAGAAAAAGAGGAACAAAGCTCCTCTTTTGCACAACATGGAGTCTTGTTTACAAAGAGCTGGAAAGTACAGTAGTCAGTTAAGTTTATTCAACTGGCAACACTTCTGTCCTGAGTAAAACTAGAGCTTGAAAATATTCCCAAATTCAGTGCCACAATCTTTCTTATTGAATTCATAAGTTTGAAATTTGTTGTTGCAAATGCTATGTCAACTGCACAATGAGATTTTTTTGCTACTGCTTTGGCAAAAACTAGAATTCTTTTTATTTACATGTATTTGAATGTTGTCATAGCTTGTCTGATTTGAATGCAACTTTAGTCTTTAAAATGTAAGTATATTAATAATATAGCCACTAATAATACAGCAATGTGTAAATGAGGTCTTTCAGTCTTTGACTCAAGCACCTTTTGTGCCCAACCTCCCCTTTCATTCATAGTGAACAACACTTAATATTGAGCAATTGTGTTGCAGGTTTGAGTCTTGTTGGTTTAGCATTATTGTGGCCTTTTTGAAATAGCTGCATACCAAATCTATTATCTTGTATGGTTAACAACCATTAAAGAGAGATCATTACTTCAGCAGCATAATAGTATCATACTATTGGTGTGTAAACATTTCTGAAGTGAAGCTCAGTATGAAGTCCTGACTATTGAAGTGTGTGGGATATTTGGCTTGGCTTTTATTTTGTCAAGAACTTTAAATTAAAACTTCAATTTTGAATTACTTTAAAAATTAAATGAAAATTTTAAATTGATTAAAAAAAAATTCTCTGAAAGACTTCTTCTACAGGTGCTTCTTGCTATTTAAGTTTTTCTGGAGGCTTCTTAATTTTCCCTCTAATCTTTGCTTGTTTCTTTTCACAAATTCAAAACTCAAGGAAAGTCTGAAGAGCATGGCAGGTTAATTATTTACAACATCTAGTATTTAAATCTACGATAACACTCTTCTACTAAATGAGTAGATAAATAATGAAAGCCATAATATATAGTGTAACTTATTTTTATGTGTTGCAAAACTAAAGGAAAACTCCAAACCTGTCTATAACTTTTCCTTACCTTTAACTTTTTTTTTGAAAAGACTTCCTTTTTTGATGTCATTTAATGAAAAACACAGTCTTGTAGCAAAATGAGCGTGTTCAAGTAGCCTTTAATATTAGGGAAATTACTATAAATGTCTGTAGTTCTACTGCTTTTATAAGCTTTTAAAAATATTTCTATATCACATATAACTTCATAGTGAAAGGAAGCAAAGAAAGTTGGGGGTTTTTACTGACTTAACACACAGTATAGAGAACTCTTTGGTAAGTTCATAAGATATGTAAGCTTGACACATAGACCACACTGTTCATGAACACAGTAGTAGTTGAAGGTAGCAAAAATATCTTAGCATCCTTCTATGTGCTTTCCAGTGTTAACGAAGTAACCTTGCGTATTTCCATCTCTTGATTTGTTCCTCAAGTGCTCTTGCTGGTGTACCCAGATGACAGCAGGGAATTAGACAGGTATCTTGGGTGTTTTGCTTGTGGGTAATTTGTTTTCTTGACACAGAACTGTGTAATGTTTTTAATTCCCAAACGGAGGTGACTATGGCAAGAGTGATTAAACAGATTTTTAGGGCCTTTGTCCATATCTCAGGATTACTGTAGCACAAGTGGCTACACATGGTGTGTGGAGACCCACTCTGCCTATCACTATAAGGGTATGTTTTGCCTTGTACACAATCTGATTTGTATGTTAAAATAAAGCTTGTTTTAACCTTTTTGAGAAAAAAGCTGTGGTGACCTGCTTATTAAAGAGAATAATCTGTGTTGTAATTGTTGCGCCTCATCAGGCACCATCTACCTGAAATTCTGGAGTAATCTCTCTTCTGCCTCTGTGGCTTCGTGCAGACCATCCAGTCATTTCCACAGAAGTGTTTGCAATACCTCATGCTCTTGGAGTAAAGGACAGACGAGCAGTTCCCCCTTCCAACTTGAAAACTGTTAGGGTCATGCCAGAGAGATCATGTTCACAGCTAAAAATCATGTTCAAGCAGATGTTTTGGGCAGGGGGAATAATCTTGTCTCCTAAGCTCCTGGTGAGTTGGAGATCCTGCACTGTCTTCATGTTAAACTTAACGGATGTTTAGTTTTTTTAATTCCCTTCTCTCATGCAAATACAGACTTTCTGTGATGAGAAGTTTATTTGCAGTTTCAAGGTATGTAGGGTTTGAAAACTGATTTTGACTAAATGATTTATTCTCATAAAAATGCAAAATGCCAGCATGTTCTTACTTCCTGGCAGCAGTCCACCACTGCCTGATACACATGCCATACTCTTCCTAAGCACAAGGATGAGTTTGGAAGTTGCACATTGCCCTTCCTGTACAAGGAACATGGCATACTAGAAGAAAGAACATGCTTTACAGACTGCATTGCCAAACTCTACAGTTCCTTGCCAGCAGATACCCTGCATACTAAAACTGAAGATGCAAAATGGTTGTAGATTATTTGTATATAAAGGTGAATGCTTAAGGCTGACAAGATGCTGTGTCTGTGCTTGCCCACCAGTGCACTTGTGTCTGTGTGTCATTACTGGTGCGTGTCAAGAGCTGCACCTTCTGGTCAGGCTGAGTATAACCATTTTCACATCACCTCAGGCCGTGCATCTGGGCAATGCTGATGAACAAATTCTTGGCTGTGGAAAGAATCTTGTACTCTTCCTTAAGCATCCTGTGCCAGGCACTGGCAAAGATAAGTTACAAGGCAAGAGGGACAAGAATAAAAAATTCTGAGGTGTTTTCAGGATTAACTGTGAAATTAGCTGTGATTCTGGATGCGTCTCTTTAGCCAAGAAGTGCAGACAGTACCTGTACACTTCACGTCTTCATATTTGTCTGGCACAGATATAGGACAAGGAAACTTAACAATGGAATCGTAATCAATGATTATTTCAAGAGTCGTGGAAAGCACATCTTTTGTTAGCTGATTTTGGCAGTCGAAGCAGTGATCCATTTGTGGGACTGAGCGCCACAATCCTTCAGCTGTGGACAATGTCATATCTAGTATGGTGTCTACAGCAGTTGTTAATAATGCTTTTTGCTACATAGCCACTTTTACTAAGGTTAGGGCTCATATGAGATGTTTCCATTTTTTTGGGGTGGAAAGCTATCCTAAAGCTAGAATGCATATCTAATATTTTCAAAATAAACAGAGAAACTTTTGGGGCAGTGCATATATAATAAACTGTGGATTATTAGGAGCATCTTTGAGATGGTGGGGGGAGAATGACACAAGAAAAACTAGGCTTAGAATCCACTAAATCTGCAGAAACTTACAGGTTATTCTCTCTTCACCTGGATGTAAACAGCTGACTAAAAATGAAGGAAAGAGAAGCATAGACTGCTGATACTTATTCCTTAGCCTCATTAGTACTTAAAACATCCACACCTAAACTCAAGTAGAAAGTAGCATTCCCTCTTCTGTATTCTCTGGAGAGACTGTATCATGACTGAAGATATTTGGTGGAGCAACAACTGCCCTATTTATTTTGGACTGTGCCTATCCTGAACCAGTTCTGGCCTCCAAATGCTGGTGCATCATAAACAGCAATGCCCATGTTGTTTTGGGGCTAAACCATGTTAGAATTTTTTAAGTGTCTGGCTTGGGGCTCTAAAATTGGCTGCTGAGTGTCTGAAGCCATCCAGTCTCCATCACATACTAGAACAGGAGTTATCTGAAACAACTGCCCAGCTTTGTATTACCAGTTGTCCCATGTAGCCACTGGCCTAGGTGCAGACGTGATTTTGGAGGGAGTTTAAAACTGTCATTATACCTCTGAGGATTATTACCTGAGATGTGTTCTGGTAGTAGAAGCTTCTGTTGTTCTAGCTAGCAGAATATTTTTGTCCCTTAGTTCTGTCATGTGTGAGTTGCAGCACAAATGCTCATGCCTTGGGCTCTCTCTCTTGAATTCCCCATTTGTCCTCTCTTTCTAGCTAAAAATACCAAGGCTCATATAATGGAAAGTTATTGTGGTTCCTTTCCAATTTCTTACACCACAAAGTTCTGTCTCTTTATGGAAATCACTGAGAGACAATGCTTTTTCAGCCTATTATTTTGCAGGAATGATAATTCTGATTTATTCTTTTCATCCCTACTTGTCCTCTGAGAAATGGAGAAGGAACGAAATTACAGAGAGAAAAGGACACATGAGAAAAGAACACAATTTCCTATACAGGTTATTTACATACAAGTGCCTTTACTGGTTATAAAAATACACATTAACTAACACAGGGCAGAAGTGTTTCAGAATTAATTTTAAAAAATTAGTACTATAAATAAATACTAGTGCTCGGTTGCATTTTGGGGGCACTACTTACCCGAATGCCTGAATACCCAGAGGTGTCCAGCTGGGGATATTTTTTATAATTATCAAGTTGCAGAGGGTGAGCCGTGTTTTCTGAATAGCAATTCTTCATATTTTCGTAAGGTCTTAGACTGGCCAATCAAAAATTAGGGCAAACAAACCAGATTAATAATTTTTTGAAAGTTTTGGGCTAAGTAGTTGAAATTGTCCCCCTAATTTCGTAGCATCTAAATGGAAGCAGTTCTGGGTTTCTGCTGTTCCAATTCACCTCACTGGACTTTTTTATGAGTCAAGAAGCTGATGCAATTTATCCAAGTCCACCTGAATAAACAGAAGGGTGCAAGATCTCTCTAAAGCTTTTAAGAGTCAAAGCACTTTGGTCTGCAACTTACTGCCATCCACTCAAATTTTAAATTTCCAACATTACAAAAGTGTCTGCATATTTGTCATCTGGTTATTTTGTTACTGAAATACATCCTCTTGACAAGAGAAGTCAGCAAATTAAGGCAAGCTTAAATTGAATAGACCCTATGTCCTCAGGCCATGATACCCAAAATTCGTTCCATTACATGTTTGCCTTAAAGAAATTGCGTGTGGTGCTGGAGGTCACACTCCCTCTTGTCCCCACTGTGTGGACAAAAAATGTCACTGCACTGTGTCCAAAATACTTGTCCCTAGAGTCCTATCTCTTATCAGCTCCTCCAGCTTTGAGAAAGCTGCTGACTCCCTGCCACTCAGCAATACCGGAAGGAATGACAGGTTTCCTTCCCCTGGGAGGCATTTGGCCCTGCTCCTAGAGCCCCTCTCCAGGGCGGTGCCCAGCACTGCCTCATTCTGCCAGTCCCACTGCAGGGTGTCCTTCCACTGGGATGTGCTCCACCAGATGCAGGCCACACCATTAACAGGCTCACTTCACACGGCATGTATGGGTAAGGCTCACGAATATACATAAATGCCATTGCTTGTTTCCATGGTAACTTTGATGCTTCAGAATGGAAAAGACAAAACAGCCAGGGACAACAGGAGACATGCAGGGAGGTAACAGCATTTCAGTCACATGTACTTGAGTTGCCCTGTGCTGTTCTGCAGTGCCAGAAATCCCAGCTATGCCAGATGATCATGCTATGATGATACTCCAATGATACTATGATTTCTTTATTTACCCATCCCACAGTTGTTTTAGCTATTTATTTCTTGTCATCTTGGGGTTTTTTTTTAAAGGTTACTTTCTACACCAGGTATTAGGCAAACAGCAGTGGCATCAGTGTGACTGCTATGTATCCTCTAAGTACAGTATAGAGATCAGTGGTATGAATGCTTTGAAAGCTATGCCGTGCTTTTTAGAAATGCAAGGATTTATGTATGAAACCCACATGGGAGTACAATTGAGATCAAACAAGATACGCATTACCCTACTTTTTAAAAAGTGTTTATCTTTGTAAAGTTGAAAACACTTGATCTCATTTAGTTAATTGACAGTACTTAATTGTTGCTGACCTCTCACAAGTTTAATGCGTAGTCATGTAGTATATGCGTTCATTTCACTGTTGAAAGCTGGTTTTGTTTCTATCTTGCTTAAGTGGCAATTGTGTGGCAAACTTCATGGGAAGAGTAATCTCGTACTGAGTGAGAGAATTGGTAGCTTGTCAGTATTTCAGCCTCCACAATGAGGAGATTGTACTTGCAGAAATAACAGGTCTCTCACCACCACCTAATCATCATCATCATAATCATCATCATCATCATCTTTGTCAAGAGGTGTCCTCAAGGTAAAGTAAATGTTAAGGAAACTCTCCTGACCGTGCGGGAGCCACCCTGGCAGTCACACATGCACCACCTGAGCTGGGTCCGAAGCCCTTTCACAGCTGCACATCCCACACTCAACGCAGTCAGACCAGGTTTCCTTACCTCCTCACCGGCTCGTCCCCAGGTTTCCTACAGCAGGGTCTCAGATAGCCCGACTCTTAAAATAATTTAATCTCGGAGCAATAACTAAATAACGAAATAACAGCTTGAGCTGGTGCCTCCGAGGAGGGACCACGAACAAAGGAAACCCTGGGCTTTTATCCCTCTAGAGTCTTAGCAAGCCAAGTGAGGGGATCGTCGGTTCCTGCCATGTCTCTGAGGTCCGGTCCCCTGGCCGGCTCCACAGGTGCCCGGGCCCTTTGTTACGCTAAAGGTTGGCACTTCACGGCCCCTTGCCTGAGGCTCTCGCAGCTTGCAAACCGAGATACCTGCACTGAATGTATTCCTCCATAGTAAAGAAACCAAAATATTTCGTATCTAGTCCTTAGATTTCACCGATGATTTACTCTGCTCGTGACTTCCGCCGGTGTCCATCAGTTCGGTCTCTGCACACATCGTACCAGAGTCATTAGGAAGAACATGAAGATTTGTCTTTCTGAGGGAGTTGATTGCTATGCTGTCCTTCAGTTTAGCAGTGTCCTTTCTGGACCGAGAGTGTGACCACCGGGGAGAATCCACCTTTCAAATGACTGTGTTGTGCGTATCTTGTCCTCCTTTCCCAGGAATTACGCTGGGCTTGAGAAATCCGACTACTTGTTGATCACAGCATGCTTAGGAAGGAGGGAGAAACAAACAGACCTAATGATAACTGAGCAATAACCTGGTTCACCTGCTAATCTCCTTTGAAGATGGGGACCTTGAAGCTGATCTACAATTGAAGAGAAAACCCTACTAGTGCAACAGCTCCTCTCAGTTGATGTGCTTCAAAAAAAATCCCTCTAATGCCTCCATTACACAGCAGATCAACTGTTTTATAGTTTTCTACACTGAAGATCCTCTTCCTAGTAAATTGGTAGGCAGTAGCTTAACCTAAGGACCACAAGGCTTGGCTAATAGAAGTCAGCTCCAGCTGCATCAGAAAAGATGGAGACGTTTCTTGCCACTGTTGCTGTGTGTTCAAAGCATCGAAGAACGAAAACAGCTCTCAGAGGATTTACAGCCCTTGCCACACACAGAGTCACAGCACTGAGGATTCAATAACAGGAGCCCTCCAGGTCCTTGAAATGCTTCTTTCAATGAGCATCCACTCCATCACACCAAGGCTAAGCGTAAACAAACTTTTCTATTCATATACTTGTCTTGGCCACATATTGGGTTTTCCTGATAATGCCACGGCAAACTCTGAAGAAGAAGACAATACGGCTACGCCTTGTACTATTTCAGCATCGGGGATCAAATTAACATCCCCGAGGGTAGGATATCTTAATCAGACTTCAGAGGGCTTGTCTGAGGGCTCTTTTTAAAAACGAGAAAATAAATTGGTACCTGCGGGGTTGTGCAATGAACACTGACATGGAAGAGGTGGTGGGAAGGATGAAGCTAAGTGGCAATGAGTGGCACCTCGCTCAGCTTGGGGGGCATGAGACACTCAGGCCGCGGCCGTCGGGGTGGCAGTAGACGTGGCTCTCAGGTGCTGCCGCCCTCCTTTCCCCGCCGCGCAGCTCCCGAGGCAGCCCGGGCACAGCCTGTTCCCTGCACGGCGGATCGGGTGGGAGGGAGGACGGGCTGACGAGCGCTGACCGCGGCGGTGCCGCCCGCGATGGGGGCCGGGGGGCGGCCCCGGGAGCAGCACACCGGGTACCTTTCCGCCCTTCTCCGCCCACCGGCTGAGGGCTGCGGCCGCTCGGCTGCAGGCCGGGAGCTGCAGGTGCGCTGCCGGCCGGGCGCGGCTCCCATGGGGATCCCGCCCGTGCCTGCGCTCTCCTGTACCCCGCGGCAGCACCCTCGTACCGCAGCCGCCCCGCCGAAGGCTCGGAGCGGCCGAAGGTGCGCGGCCGGAGGGCGGCAGTACCTCCGGGCCCCCGCAGAGGGCAGGGCCGCCCCGCGGCTGCGGCCGCGCCCGCTCTCCGCTCCGCGCTCCCCGCTCGCGCTCCCCGCTCCGCGCTCCCCGCTCCCCTCTCCGCGCCCGCTCCCCGCTCCGCGCTGGCCCCGGCTCAGCCCCGGCCCCACAGCGGGCAGCGAGCGCGGGCGAGCCGAGGCTGTGCCGAGCTGAGCCGAGCGGTAAGTGACCCACTGGCGTGAGCCGTGACCCCCGCGGCCCGGACGGGCGTCCTTGTGCCCGTGCCCATCCTCCTGAGGAGGGCTCGTCACGGCAGTGGTCTGGCGTGGCAGGATAGGTCCGTTTTGAAGAAGGCTGATAAATAGATTTTCATTCCAACAGTTTACAGTGAAGAGACCAAAAGCGATTTAAATTTCATTTTAGAGATACATGAAAGCAATATCACTCTAATGATTTTTTAAAATTGATAATTATTCTTGGTAATTAAGATATGAAATATTCACTAGGACCTACATTACATTCTAGGGACAGAAGGAAGAAGTGAAAGAATAGGATGCTATCAGATGACCTGTTTTGTGGTGGCTCATATCCTTCCACTGTGAAAATAGTAAACTTCCTAAAGGTAAGAGCAAGGGAAAAAGTAGTTGTAACTATTTCAGTGAGTATTTATAACCTCTCTCTTAGAGGACCAGACCTTCTCTAACCCAGTGTTGTTGTAACTATGCAGCTCTAATAGAAGAGTGAGAATTCACATGACCCCATAGTCAGAGGTCTGAGTGACTTTGACATTGTGGGGTGCCCTACTTCACCTCTCTCCTGCAAGAAAATGTTACTAGTGGAGATCAAGACAGCCAAACAGAAAGATTAGTCAGTATTTCTGTTTCAATTCAGGTAGAGCAGGGACCAGAGGTAAAATTCTCCTTGGTCTTGATAAGTAGCCTATGAAGGTATTGTCTTTGTCGTAAGCTTTTAGTAATTGTTGAATTCACTCTCATTTGGCAGGAAAGGTATCTTAAGTCTTGAAATAGTCACCTTAACACAAGATCTGACAGCTGTTGGAGAATAGCAATCCCTGCTAATGCCACATCTGTGCAAGCTAACCATGAGAAAGTGCCAGACGTGACTCCAGGGTGGCTGGGCTGTATCAGCATGTGTGCAGGTGCAAACTGCGGGGGAATTAAGGCTCTTTGTAGCTCAGTCCTTTCTTTTAAAGGAGTGAGAACAGACAGTCTCCTCTTCCCATTCCCTTTGATGTGGGTTTTGAAGGAATTTGGAGACAGCAGCTCTCAAGTGCAAAAGGGGTCTTGCTTACTGAACCAAGGATTTCTCAATGGCCACCTTTGAGTGGACCAGGTACATATATACGTGTATATATATAGTTTTCGTGTTGGTTCTGGTCCTGTGAATGACCCCACTCATGGAACAATCTTATTTATTGCCTTTCAAAGGTTGGCTAGAAACCATGGCATAAGGTTACTCAGTGTTGTCAGATTTTAGTGGTCCTTCATGTACCTCGCAGCAGGGAATGGAGGTCTGCCAGGTGCTTACAGGGGCCAGGTGGCAACTTCAGCTCTTACCTTTTATGCTTAGATGCAGTTAAGTACTTAACAGTCTTGGAGATTTAGCATGGATTCATACACTTGTTTTCACTATTTGGAAGTTCAGGTCAGTCTATTCTTTATGGGTTAAAGGAGCTAGTAATATGATAGGAAAAGAAATACCAAGATTAGGGCCAGATGACCCTAAAGCTAATTCAGCGGGGTGTGGAATTGTGATTGGAATTGTTATTTGTGGCCACAATGTAAGGTATTGATTGGATTCTGAATTCTTTTGGCTATCTTGTTTGTATCTTTTAACAATAATAAAATTTCCTATCAGCCTCTGGTGAGTAGGAGTGGGAATAAGAAGTAAAGGCAACAATGAGGTTTTAAAGCCTCTGACTCACTGGTTCTACCCTTTTAGGCTTCAGTGCACAGCAGAGCATGTTCCTCAGAGACAAATCAACTTTTTCTTCTTTTGTAGCTGTTTCAATTTGACAAGAGTTCTTTTGAGACTGTGTTTATGTGTGAAATGTCTGTAGTTCAGGAAGGGAGAGGAAATTTTTTGTTAATTTCTGAAGACAGTGGATACTGTGGTCATTCACACATTTCTCGAGAGTGAGTTACACGGCTTTGTGGATGCCGTGAAAGGTACTGGTTTCTCCTGGGGCAGTCTGTTAGTTTTGAAAGCATGCAGTGTGGTCCTTGGGTAAAAAAAAGTCTCAGTAAGTGGCACAGATGTTACAGACACCTTTGTTTCTCTATTTTTCATTGAGAGAGATGCTTCCAAGCAGTTGTGTTCAGTGCAGAGCTGAGAGGTGGAGCAGAGAGCAACACCCCTGCGCAGCATCCTAAAGAGGGTCCCCTCTGCATCCAGTGAAGACGTGTTTCTCTCCATTGAGGGTATGACTGGAAGTCCAAGCAGATAATTTAAGAGCTCAAGGTTGGATAGTACATGTGCATCCTGCCCTTCATCTGTTTGCAGACATGTCCAGGTTTGTTTCAGGTTTGCTGCCTGTGCTGAGCATCGCTGTTGGGTAGTGTGCTTTAAAGGAGTGAGGGCACGGGAAGGGCAAGGGGCCTGTGAAGTCATGAAAGAGTCATTTTCATGCGACTGAAAGACCTTTTCCTCCCTTTCTCTTATTCTTCCCTACAGTCTGTGGACTGTTTTTATCTTTCATTTGTTTACTAATGGTAATGGCCATTGGCATTTACATCAGAAACAAGAAAACACCCACATTTCATATGACACCAAGCAAAAGCAGTTTGGGGTTTGGATTTTAAAAATGTTGGTTAAAGAAAGGTCTGTGCATAGCTCTTTATAGGCTGTTGTGAATACTTATTTTTAAAATATTTTACTTCATTTTAGCTACTTTGAGATGGCTTTTATTTATTCTTCATCTGTGACTGCACTGATGTTGAGCGTCTGTTTTTATTTCTAGAAAATGTAGTAGAGGGCTATTCTGTTTATCTGGAGAAAAGCAGTATAGGCTGAAATAAAGCAATAAAGAACAGTGTCACAAATTTGCATAAAAGCAAAGTTTGTCGGTGTGAGACGTGGTGTGGTGAGTAATTACTGAACAGCCAGGACAGAAGGAAAGTTTTCCTTGGGTCTGTTGGGTAAAGATTTGCTTTTTTAAAAAAAGGAAAAAAAAATTCTACTTAAAACAGCATAATGAGGATTTTTTCACATTCAATGTAAATTACTTTCTCCTGTTAATCTTAACAGTGGTCTATAGGAACATTGTGTTTTATGACAATTAATTTGGAGTTCAGTGGCTTTGTTTTTCCTTACAACAATGTCTTCTCTATTTATGATAGTTTTGCTGTGTGCATTTTCTGTTAAAACAGAGTGGAATGGCACCTTCTTTGTCTTCTCTGTGGTTTTTCTTATTGTGCATTTCAAATGTGTGCCCTCTTACTTCTTTCTGTTCATTTTGGCCTCTGGTTGCCATGTAATGGGGGATCAAGCTTAAAATGGTTTCAAGAGACCATTTCCTAATGTGAAGACTCTCCAGGGCTGCCAGAAATAACCAACAATTAATGCAAGTAGTGTTCTAATACTTGTTTGGAGTTGAGTCATGCTGATGCTCGTAGCATGAATTTGTAGCACAGGGAAAACAAACGCTGTGTGCTCAGCATCAGACAGCTTCAGGTTTGAAGAACCATAAGGGAGATGTAAGTGGGTGAAACCCAGGAGGAGGTAGTAAATAAAACAAGACTGGATGGTAATCAGTGTTTGGTATGAGAGAATTAAACTGAGTAATCTGAGGAGGTGTTGAAGCAGAGGAAAGCAAAAACAAAGTCAAAAGTGTGCTTGAGACCATATGTGAAGGTTGATGGTTATTTGGTTTGAAACGTATTAGGAAAGCAAGCAGGGATGAACCTGTGGTTTCAGCTGAAAATAAAGTACTTAGCCTGTGGCTGAGGGAGGGCAGAGTAATGAACCTCTCATTTTATTGAGCTGCATGAGTTGGATAAACAACTTGTAAATAAATTTGAAACAAGTATTATCCCATTTTAAGGAACAGTAGCTTTTAAAAGTGAAACTTATGATGTTCATTGTGTTTCTTGATTGCTTGGCTGAAGATGAATGGCTGGATTTTGCTCTCTGAGATCTTAACGCTGCATTATGTGTTATCCTGAAATTAGGGGAAAGACATAACCAACAGGTACAAAGCGTAGGAGTTTCATACTCTGGGAATAACTGTGATAATGGAAAGACTCAGGAAAATGCTTTAACTTCTAGACAGAGTTTTACTGTTTGCTTACAGAGAGTAAGTATAGTCTCACTGCTACAACAGTGGAAACCATGAAAACCACCAAGGCTGAGACAGAAAACCTGTGATTAATTTTATTATCTTAATAGTCATGTGGCGATTCACAGAAAATGCCAGGGATTTTTCCATTTCAAATGGATTCTTATTTTACTTGCATACTTTCTAAGTAATAAAGCTGAAATGATTTGTAACAGAGCTCGGCTGAAGTAGATGGATCTATACCAGCAGAGGATTTGTTCCAGTTTCCTCTTCTGTATTCATTAGAACAATTGGGAAACTGTTATTTTCATGATGTAATGCACTGGTTGTTTTAAGAGATAATTCCCAAACAACATGCTAATTGGCTTGAAATAGTGCAGTGCATGTGGTGCCCCCTTGGGATTTGAAGTTACGGATGATCCTATTTGTTAGTGGCTTCAGAAATTAAACCTCTCGTGAGGGTTTTAACTGTGCTTTTGTAAGAACTGAGCGAATAAGTGCATGATAGTTTGAAACACAGTGTTCAGAGCAATTGTTCTATGTTACATGATTGCTGGGCAAATTAGACTTGCAGTGGAAATTTCCTTGCAGGCTACTGTGCTGAAGTTTTTGGCTCACCAGCACCGGGTTGCAAAGATGCAATAGAAGGTACGACATATACCCTGGTCTAATTTTGCAGTAAACTAGAAACCATGTAGCAACTTCTAATGGAAAAGCAAGATAGAGGCTTGGAAATGGAGTGCAGCTTATAAACAGATGCTTGGAACTTATGAATCAAATCACATTTCACATAATTTTTCTGTATCTTCTATTGTCAAGATGCTATGCTTTTATATTGACACGGCTTCACTACATTGTTGAGTGGTGGAAGAGGAGCTGGAAAGAGTTTTGACTTTTTACAGCTTCGTAAAGGATGGTGAACACTTCAGCAGTTTGGCATTTAGATTGATAGTTTTAACTGGATGTGCCTGAGCAGCTCATCAGGGATACAAAATTGATTAAGACCTTGCTCCCTCCCCACCTGCCTTCCCTCCCTCCCTCATTTAGGCTTCTGAATCAACTTGATTAGCTGAACAACTCTGTTCTTAATTTTTCAGATTTGCTCAGGCTGTCTCCAGAGCAGGGAAGATGATATTGCGCTGGATTTCATTTGGTCCATGTCGGTGATTTCATGACTGTGAGAACAGGGAATGTGTTTTGCTTTCAAATTAAAGGTTGTGTTTTTGTGTGGTGAGGTCCCAAACTCAAGGAGCAATTTCTATAGTGATTTCTACAGTGAGCAAAAACCTACTGCGTGGTTGTGTGCCAAGATCAATGGTTGCATTCCTGCTGCTGAGACTTTCCTGCCTTGGGACTCATCTCTGGGCCGAGTCTACCGTGAGAGACATCGAAGGTGTAAAACCGGCGGGTAAGTAGATGCTTTACTGATGAATAATGATTCAATTATATAACTTAACTATAATATCTGCTAATGGGAGTGAAGTGCAGAGTGAAAGAGCTATCGTAGGCTGGTGTATGTGAAATGTGAATTAATTCAAACAATGTAGAGAACATTGGAGACTTCTGCAGTATTTTTGTGAGTGTTATATGTGCCTCGTTTTAATTTCTTGATGTTATTCTGCCAAGCTGCATGAAATTAAATAAAAGGAAACTTTACAATGGAACAAACAGGAAATGAAATAATAAGTGGAGTAAGATGTCTCTGGAGAGAATGGCAAGGGATTTGCAGTAATATTTGAGAAGTTATTAGATGTGAGAGTCCCACCTGTGTGCTCCAGCAGCCTTGTTTTTCTCACACTCATATAAAACTACATAAACTACATCGTGGAGAGAAGTGAAGGTGGGAGAGGCTGCATGCATGAGCAGCAGAGGCTGGATGCAGAGGTATTTGGAGTGGGATAGAAAAGGAATGTTACGTTATATTTCTTCCTTCCCTCTCTCTGCACCCCTCACCACAGCAAGTTTGGGTTGGATGGAACGTAACCACAACAGCTGAAGAAACAATAATTTGGGAATATTTGAGTCACTGAAGTCTGGTTTCCTACAGTGTTTTGTCCACCTATTCACTGAAGCTGATGCCCATCATCCAGCACTCCCCAGTTGCCCTTATACTTCAGTACCTCTCATTTTCCTCTGGCTGCTCACCATTACTCACAGCCTCCTGATGCATCCCTGAAATCACTGAGCAGTACTCCAGCTCTGCCTCCATGAATACTTGGAGCCCTGTGCGGTAGGTGGTTGAACTCATGCTAGGCTCAGAATTTACTAGAGGAGCACTTTCAGACTGCATGGTCTGTTTTTAAGTCCTCTGACCTTAGTTTGGGAGGGAGGGTAGTTTTGGCTAACTTGGTATATTGTGAGCAAGGTCTTCTTATGGTGGAGTCACCAGCAGCAATAAAGACTTTTATGGTTCCGTCTTCTGTACGGTGCAGGTGCTGCTGCCATCGTTAGGGCTTGTTAAGCTGTTTCCTCTAGTGCTGCTTCACCTCTAGCCTTGCCATCAAAAATGCAAGCACTTGCATAGGTTACTTATCGTTGCATTTACTGCTACACTGCCTAACCCTGGTCAAATGGGAGAAATTTGTCCCTTCATAAATGGAATTTTAGTGTGATACGCGTTGGCCGGCCTTGGTCCTTCTCTAGTGTATAGGTTTTGCAGTGCTGCAGTTTGGTCAAAGCTGTGTGTTCAACATGCTACTGTGATTTCAAGTATACAGAGAGAACCAGTCGACTGGTTACCAGGCTGGTATGTACTGTTAGTCTTTTGAACACAATGTTTACATCTTAGTCAATGTGCCTTTATTTTTTTTTCTTTTTTTTTCCCTACTTAGTATAACGGAGTTACCATTTTTGCTGACTGAGGCTCCCACTGGAGCTGATTGAGCTGGTGTTACTGTTCTCTAAGCCTTCCTGTGGTTTCCATAAAGTTGAAAGTAGTTCTTGGTGCTGATTATGTTTTTTTTCTGGCCTAAAATTTCATCCCAATTTCATCTGTACCAGATAACACTTCTTGGGTTTATTGAATCTTTTCCAAAATTAAAAAGAAAGCATTCTCTGTGAAGTTTTCTTAATTTGAAATAGTCTGTGATGTTCCTGCTAGAGTAAACACCTTTTGCTCTACATGTAGTCTGTTTTTTGGAGTGAGTGTGATATGGGACTCAGCGCTCCAAAACCATTTGGCTTATTGAACTGTAAGATGGGAATATTGTTTTTCTTTCAGGCCTGTGAGCTCCCTCCTGGTAAACTGTAGTAAACTCTCAAATATCAGTATTGAAATTTTTCATGCCATCTGCCTTTTTATTTGATGTCTCATCAAAACGTTTGGGGTTATTTTTAAAAATAATGAATGTGGGAAAAAAATGTATTGTTTTGTCACTAGCAAAAGCCCCTTCTATCATGGGCTTTGCAGGGCAGGTTTGGCAGAAGCCAGCATTTTTAGGGGAAAATGCTCTGCTGCTTTTATTTAATTCTTGCCAAGTTTAGAAGTCTCTGAAAAATGTGTCAGTAATAAAATTCTGAAAGCTTACCTGTCGTCTCTGTGCAATTAAGCAGCGGATGTCCCATCCTCGCTGAGCAAGCAAGAATGTTGCAGCCCGGGGTTATCGTGTGTTTGAACAGACCTCCCTGAGCAGTTCCTTGTTGCTGCAGGCTGAGGTTAAAACTGCATCCTGAACCAGGAAAGGAGCTTCTGTTTCCACAGTACCTAGTGACCAGCAGGTTATTCAAATGCAGATGAAATACAAGCCAGGCTGCATCGGGAGGTGGAAAGAGGCAAGGAAGGAAGCAGGAGGAATTTGGACGTGGCCCCTGGTGACTCAGGGTGGGAAAGGGAGGGAAGTTGCCTTGGAAGATAGGAGTTCTACTGTAAGATGCTGTGGTTGCTTAGAAATATGTCAGAACCTCTTTTTGGGTCCTCAGCCTTTATCTTTCCCCGGTTTTTATAAAGAGCTACACGAGCATGAGGAAAGGATCCCTGTGAGAGCCTAAAGTCTGTCTTTGAAGCAGGGGCTGGGTACCAGGTTTTGCACATTGATTTCTGCTGGTCTGCATAACACAAGCAGTGCCCCCACATTTGCACTTTGAGTTCTGTCACACAGAGATTAGTGTCTGTTGGCACTGAGACTGAGACAATATTTATACTTTTTGTCTTGTAAAATGTTCATGTGCACCTTATTTGAGCTTTGATTTTATATATATTTACTCCATTCTTGCATTGTTTTGGGAAAACATGTTGTTATTAGTAGATGTAAACCCGAGACATGATTTAAATAGGATGAAAGCTATTCAAACTAGGAATTGTCTTGAGGTTTTTTTCTTATGTCTTCAAATATTAATTCTTTGATTAATATTTTATGTGATTGAGTTTGTAGTATGAATTTCACCAGTTCCATGCAGGAGGCAGCAAACACAAATTGTGTGATCTAACAGCTCAACAGACCTAACAGCTTTAAATTCCCCCTGCACTGCCGTGTTAGACACCAGTTTCACAGACTGTCCTCATGGATCCTGCCCACCTGCTAAGCCTCACTGCTTTATCCACGGCCGCATCGTTTCTAACCATGTCTGGCAAAGCCTTGAGGCTTTGCTGGGGCTCCTGTCAGGAGCCATATGTATACCTAATAAGTCACAGTCACAGTCCTGGAGGGCTTGCCATCTGAATGGAGAAAGACACAGCAGGTAAGTGGCACACTCAAGCAGAGGAGAAAGAGTGGCATGGCTTGGCCAGATGTGGCTTGGTTTGGTGTTGAAGTTGGTGGGCAGTGCTACCCCATCACCAGGTTCAGTCTCTGCTCACACTGTCAGGTGCAATATACAGTCTGCAGGTGAAGCTTCTCTTCAGAAACAGCTTGGCTTCATCCTCACATCAGTCAAACAATTCCCCTTTTACAGAAAAGCTGCTCTAGAACCAAGCCCTTTAGCAGCGAAATCCCTGTCGATTTGAGTTTATAGTAATTTGTTCCCATATTAAGAAATGGCCATTCATTCCTTCTTGTTGTCTGGTTTGAAGGGCGGTTTTGAGTTTTTTCATTTTGGCTTAGACAAATCATGGTGTTTTTTTACATGAAAAGACATGGCTTTTACCTTATGAGCACGTTTATGGTACAGTTGTTGCTGCAAGTTTGCATCTGCAGGCACACCTGACATCCCTTTGAGATTCCTCATTGGCAGACTGTTAGCAACATGGTTGCCACAGTGCAAAGGTCAGTACCAGGTGACCAGATTCAATCCGAGTATTCTAGTTTTTGGGATTTTTTAATAGAACCTAAATTTCTGGAGAGTGAAGGCCTAAGTCTGCTGCAGAAAACTTGTGGTCTTCTTTAGGAGGTTTAGTATAGTGTGATTCACCTCAAGCCTCTGGCCAACGTCAGGCCTCTTCTCCAAAACAGTCCTGAAAGCAACATCAGTTCTCTTGGCTGCACTTTCCAGGTCTCAGTATGGAACCACACTGATAGTTTGAAATCATCCTGCACTCACAGTTCTTACAGGCGCTGTATCTTCCACTGCTAAACCTTGTTTTGTGTTCGTTGCATGCTTTTCTTCACTTCTGATATTCAACTCTGTCTTTAAAGACCACTTTGAAGGAGCTTCCTTAGTAATGAGCTTTCTGCCTGGTAATTTCCCCTTGCTCTTGTTTATCTTTTATCTGATTTATATCCTATACTTTTGCTGACTTTCCCCGCTTTTTCGAGTTTAGCCTATGTAGTACTTTGCCAAATGATTTATTAAAATCCAAACAAATTACGTTCACATTTTTTGTGGGAATAGAATAGAAAAGAGACATTTTGGACTAGTATGCCATGATCAGTCTTCTGTAATGTATTTGATCTGCTTTTGTTTTCCATTCTTTTGTCAAGATCTGTGTGCTATCTGTAGATGACTGATGTGTCTGTGCTACCAAAATGACTTTTTTCCCTCTTTCCTTCAAAGTATAGGCACCATATTTGGCTTTCTTCAGTCATATGGTACTCCCTCATTTGACGGATTTATTTAATATCTGTGCTATCAGACTTAAAATTTCATGTACTAGTTCTTTCGGTGTTCTGTGATTAAGATTGTTCTGCCACCCAGACCTGACAGCAATAAGCTCTTTGGATTTTGCTTCTATCTCAGTAATTTCTATCCCTGAGAACTCATTCTTATTAGCTGTCATGTGTCTGCTCCGCTGTTCAGCATCAGTTTGGGTTTTTTTCAAAATGAGTGGCGATAGTAATTTCTTTTGGGAGCTATGTGTACATGAAGTACATTTAACATGAAGCCATTTAACATGAAGTCTGCCCTACTCCAGTGAAGAACTTCATGCTTCTTTCATGTACTTATTGCGGTAATTTTTTTTGTTTTAGTTTGTTTCTTTTTGTAATTAAAATGTGGCTGAAGGACTGTCTCATTCTCTATATTGTCTTTGCAGTCTGGTTCATCTGCAGCAGCACTGCTGTTATCTGTTAACTGTCTCATGAAATCTGAGGGCACATGTGCTTCTGAGTTTTTGAACAGCAGAACATATTCAGCAGTTACTCTTTTCCATGTGTAAGGTCTCTTTTTACTGTTTCTCCTCGAAGTTATCTTGTGCTGGACCCTTCTCTTACCAGACTTTCTTTCCTTGGGGTAAAAGCTGGTATGATAGCTCTGTCACTGCTTCCTTCAAGAAATTCAACGTCACCACGCACATGTCATGAAGGGGCTCTGCTTTTTTAGTGGCTTTGTGGAAGTAAAGATAGTGATTGTGGGAGAGCAGAAGGATGATGTGGGTTGTCTTTCAAATAACAAAGAGAAGACAATGAAAGCATGAACATCTGTAAAAAGTACTACAGACTGCAGGTAGATAATCTAATTAATCTGAAGCTAGATAATTTTCAGTATTGGGCCTTTTGTCACCTACTGAGAAAGATGCTCAATATTTCTGGAATATTCTAGAGTAGTTCCATTGCCAGCAGCACAGATCACAAAATAAACCCCAGAGTTTTGCAGTGCTTTTTTGGAGGAGAATTTAAGTGCATTGATGTATCTTTCTGGTTTTTTTTTTAGAAGTCTAGCAATTAGGAGCTTTGCAGACTTTCAGTGTCAGCTTTTTCTTTCTGAAGATAGTTCACACAACAAAGAGTGACCCAGTCTTGGAGTGGGTGCAGAAGCAGCATGGGCTTTGAAAATTTTGGCCAGCTCTAATTGCTCCATGCCAGGGACATAACTATACAGTGAGTTTTGAATTAATCTAAACTACACCAGTCTAATTCTGTGTGGACAATTCACAGACTCTTTGTTATCTTCTGAAAACAAATTGAAACCGCAAAGCAGCAGGAGGTATTTTTAGTTTTCTTCTAGTGCTTCTGTGGAAGCACAGAAATTAAATAAGGTCACCTTGATAAAAGGGCACCGATAAAATTGTACGTGGTATGCTGCCATTGCTAGCTTTACTCACAGATCCGTGTCTGCTGCCATGTGTAAGATGCACTCGCTGTGAACCATCCACCTGAAAAGCTGTAGCACTCTGGAAGCTGAAGCAGTTTCTGACCTGAGGAGATAGTGCTGGGCGGTGGAGGAAGATGTCCACACCTTTTGTCCTGGTGCAGGGATACAGTCGAGTTCCAGCTGTCAGTGTGTGATCAGACAATAAAAGACTTTAGGCAGAGCTGGCCTTGTGAAGAACCTGCTCGGTTCTGGCAGGGTTTGGTAGCACCAGTACTGTGAGATTCAGGCTGAACTGAGCTGCTCTGGGGTCATCTCAGTAGTACTGCTCCTTATGGACATCGCCTGACCATGTGAGTCCTGATAGGGCCAGGCTGGCTCCACAAAGAGCTGCTTGGCTTTCTAAGGTGTTCATCAGGTAGGAGGACTAGACTTGAAATGAATCCTGGTTTTCATGCTATGCTAATGCCAAGTTAGCCAGTCTTCCTAGAACTGGAGTGCTAAAGTATTCAGTGCACATCCACTGGTGTCTTTGTAGGCATCGGAACCAACCTGTTCGGACTAAGTGAGGGCAGGAGACAAGTCTCTGTGAACCCGAGCTGGCTGCATGTGTCTTGTGATTTTGCTTAGAAAGCCACAGGTTTTTTTCCATAAAGGTTTGGTACCTTGGTACCGTAATCTCAGTTTTTTAAAAAATTAGTTCCCAAAGTAACCGGCTGGGGAAAGCAGCGTTCCTGGGGCAAACTGCAGACACTGTAACACAAAGGTAGCTTGGATTAGCTGGAACTGCATCTGCAGTAGGTGGCTGTTTCAGCTTGCTGAGGCTGGTGTATGCGTTCGTAATGGCATTTTTTTAAGACGACATTCAGTATGTACTGGCAGGTGGGGGGGAGCCTATAGCCAGAGCTTTAAGCTACATGTTTTTAGCTATCTGTTTACTTAGTATTTGGGAAAGGAATAAATATTTTATTATGGGTGTCTGTACCATGATGGTATTATAAAAATTCTAGCTAGGCTTCAAGCATTCTGCAGCTTACTGGGAGCCAGCAGGACTAAATGAGATTTTGCCTTTTTTTTCACCGTAGATGTAATCCTAGTTGTCTTTCTATATTTAGAATCATCACAGAAAGTAAATCTAGCTAGCTCCCTGCTTTTGCAGGTCCTCCACGCCCATTTGACAATGCCCTTGATCCTCACCAGATTTGTGTCTTCCATTGTTCTGCTCTACAACTGGAGATTTTTGTAGAGTATTGGGAAGTTTTCAATCTGTACTGAATGTGAGCGTGAAGAATAGATGATTGTGGATGCAGAAAGAATGCAATTACTTGTTTTCCATTTGAGTATCAAAAAACACAGTCTCAGCAGGTATACACTCTGGAGTCATACCATACCCCTTTAGGCATGTGTTGACATGCTTACTAAGATTTTACCTTTGTTTTTTTTTTATGTCCATACTGCCTCAGTTTCAAGTGGACTAAATTTTAGCCACTCCTCTTAGCCAAAACTATAAAACCAATTAGCTGTCCCTCTGGATAATTAGGCCAGACATGTTAGGGAAACATGATGAGAAATTGTCACTATAGCACTCATCATCTTTGTGTATGCATTGACAGAAATGGATGTCTAGGAAAAACAATACCTGTAAGAGCTCTTTTGGTTGAAAATGTTACCTTTACAGGTGCCTGTAACTGTCTCTTGCTGTGGAGAAAGAGATTTGAAGCAACTGCAATTTTTCCAATTTCAGACACTGAAAGTATGGGACACAATTAGATTTTATAGTTGGCTTATTTTTTTCCCCTGTTAGTGGGAAGAAACGGTGAAGCAGTTTTGTAAACACTGCTAATGCTCAGTTTCTGGAGTGGCACAGGATTTGATAAAAAACCTTATCAGAAATCCTGCAGTTTAACTCTGCAGGATTCAATAGAACTATGAGGTTGATTATGTAAAAGGTGTTTGAAAGGCTGGAGAGGATGAACAGCAATGTTTGCTCTCCTTCATTAAAGAAGAATCAACAGCAAGATGCAGAACTTAGTGTTTTGCAATTCAGAAGTTTCAGGCTATGGTAATAAATTAGAAGATCAAATTACAGCAGTGCTTTGGTTTAAAAAACAAGACAAAAAAACCCACCCAAAACATATGGAAAAGTGGTAGTATTGGATATTATAATTTCTTTTGCCTGAAAAATACCACTTTGATATATAAACAGTATCATTTATGAAGGAGAAGTTGCTGAGTTTTATTTATATTAGTGTGAAAATTTAATTTCTCTTCCAGTTTGTTTACTGGAGGCCATCACAGTTAGTACAAGCAGCTATGTGTGTGTGATAATGACTAATAGGGTGGCTGTTGATGGTATTGAACGTATTAAAGCTGTTAGTTTACATGCTTTAGGTTTATTATTAAAAATGAAGAATTAGATTCTTAAATAGATAACATACATAACCTCAAGAAAATGAAATATATTGGAGTCTTATGGAAGCTTAAACTAAAAGTATTTGCCAACAAGTTTTTTTAAATCAGATTAGCTCTTAGTTGAAGTCTCCGCTCTATAATGTCTGGATTTCCAGAGACCACGGGGAATATCTCTTTCCGTTGTAATTAAATTGAACAGAGTCATGTTTATGTTACATCTTTGAAAGCCCCTCTTTGAAGGCACGTAAGAAAGCCCCCTTCAGCAAGGGAAATGCTGTAGGCAGATGAAATGGATGTTGATACAAACATATGCTGTTTAATGAAGAAATCTTAGAGACCAAAGTTCGACAACAGCAGAGATGAAATGAGGAACACTTGGGCAAATGCACCAACCCAAAACCTGTATAATTGATCATGATATGAGCACAATAAAATAAAGGTTAAGAATCACAGAATCTCATAAAGCAATGGCTCTGAAGTTGCTGGAGCAGAGTGTGTAATTATTCACGGGGCTGTGATCTCTCCAGCACAAACAGTTCTGTGCTGCTACTGAGGTCAGCACTGCTTAGCCTTTTGCAGTGCTACTGCTGTAAACGCAGTTGAGAAATTGTAGTTATATGGTGAAGACGAGCGGGTTTTAAGTTCAGTAAACTTTCTACCCCATGCCTAAGAGCTAAAATGAAGTGGCTTTCTTTATGATCCTATTTCAAGAGAGGTAATTCTCTTCTGCTGTTTTGTAACATCCCCAGAGCTTTATGCTGTATCACAAGGGTTGTTTTCCTGTCTTGCCTCGCTCTAATCTGTAATTCCTTGTGGATGGTGCCACAGTGTTTGATTTCTGGCTGAGATTTGGGGCTTTGATGTACTGTTCAATCTCTTTCTGTTTCCAAGAACTTCTAGGTGTTTGGCATTGCACTGGGTGTCTCTGAAGAGTTTTGAGGGTGGTTAGCTGCCGTGGTGGCCTCTGTGACAAGGGCTCAGAAACCATGCCCTAAGCTGGACATGGCCAGCTTCAGTGGACTCACCACGAGACACAGTAGAGCCCATCAGCCTCAAGTGTGGCACCTCTTTAAGCAACTATTTAAAAAGGGTGCAAAAAATGCTGGACAGGAGAAGGTGGAAAAGTGTGACAAACAGTAGAGGGAAACAGAGGTCAGAGAAGAAGAAGGAGGAGGGTGGGGAAAGATGCTTCATGGTACCTTAGCAGATACCGTAGCCTGAGGAGGAGCCTACACTGGAGACAAATTTTTTCCTTAAGAACAGCAGTCTTTGGGAAGAGGCCCTGCTGGAGCAAGGGAGAAGAGTGAGAGGGAAGGGGTGGTAGAGAGGAACCCTTGTGTACTGACTGTAATGCCTCTTTTTCCCCTGCACAGCTCAGGGGTTGGAGGGTGGAGGAATGTGAGGAGTGAAATTGAGTCTGGAAGAGAAAGGAGGAAGGATGTTGCCTTAATGTTTTCCTGTGTTTCTCTTGACAATAAATGGAAGAAGTTTTCATCTGTCAAATCTGTCTTGCCTGTGAAGGTAATTGGTAAGCAATATCTCTGCCTTTATCTCCACCCACAAGCTTTGCTATCCTATTTTCTCCCCCTTTCCTGCTGAAGAGGCGTGAGCAAGCAGCTAGGTGGGCATTTGGCTGTTTGCTGAGCTTTCTCCAGCGCTTTATGCTCGTGGTGGCTCAAGAGGTACATACTGGTCTACCTTCTAATGACAAGAAAATTTAGCTGTGAATTATACCACTGTTTTGCTGTTAGGCACAAATGTTCTGTGAAAAACAATAGAAGCAGAGAAGTAGTTGATTCTTTAAAAGTTACACTGTGAAATAGACTCGTAGCATTTTTTGTTTCAACACATTTTATTTTATCTGGAATTTCGATTATCTGTGTTGTCTCTTATCTTCCCTCCTTACTGGGCAGTTGGTCCAGTGGCCAGGCAGGGAAGGGCTGTGGGGTGAAAAAAATTAATTCTATTGTAAGGTCTCACTGACTTCAGTGAGCTTATGGAGGCATTAACCCTACAAGAGTCTTTCTGCATGGCTTGATCTTTGATTTTAAGAAGTATTTATCTTGAATTCAGTATCAAGCCAGGTGAGACATTAGGGGAGTTTGCAACACGGAACAGATGGCTGTTTCTTTGGAGGAAGCTAGTCTGAGAATTGAAACCCAGTCTAATTAAGCAGTTGACAGGTTGAGTCTCTCATCTTTTCTGAGCAGTCTGCAGCAAAATTAAAAATGCGAGTCCTGGAAATAGTTAATTAAAAGCATCATTTTGGCCATACAAGTTGCTTCACCGAACTAAATGGGATTTCTCCAGCGACCAGTCACCTGTGCTGAAGTGTTTCCAGGGTTTGCATCTTTCATCTGTGCAGATCTAGAGTAAGGTTTTTCAAGCTCAGGCATGTCAAAGCTCAAAGAGTCTAATTTTTGTTGACTTTATGATATTGAAAGCCCTAAGGCCACAACACTGAGAAATACATAAACACTTTCTTCACCCCCACAAACTTCAGCAGCCTAAGTCTGTCTTTAAGTACTCAGATGTTGAGGTTCTACCCTTATTTCCCTCCTACCCTTAGAACCTGGGTGTGCAGGTTTTTCAAAGGCGTCTTTGTTTTTAGCAGGGCTTTTAGAGGACTTTCAGGACGGGTGAGTTATGTAGCCACTAGGTATTTCAAAGGAGGATTGTTTCAATTACTACCAGTGCTTATAATACCAGCCAGGTTCCTCTATATCTTCTGAGTTCAGTGAAAAGTTTGAAATGAGATAAAACCTAAGTAATTTGAAGTATTTTGTGGAGATCTGATTTTGAAACATACCTGAAAATACTTGTTGAGTCAGAATAAATGTTGCTACACTTTTGGGGGAGGGTAGGCAGTTTGCTTATAGCAGGAAGTAGGCACAGTACAGGAGGATGAAAAGCACATGAACTTGTCTTTTCTGTTCTTCTTTGCCTTTGAAAAGCCCGGGTGTATCCGTTAAAATACATCAGGTTTTATCTTCCTGATTTTGAAATCCACGAATTTAAAGCAGTGGCACTTGAACCTTTTGCTCCTGCTTTCAGTCCTAGAAATACCTGTTGGAAGGTCCATGTACTTGTATCTCTTTCTCCTTTATGTTGCTGAAAACAGAATGACAGTAGCACTTAACATCTTCCATCTACATGAGGAAACTTCAGCATTTCTCCCTCTCCTATTGTGGATGATTGTCGTGGGTAAAGTGGGGATTGAGGTTTGCTGAATTATAAGAAGCAGCTGTTTGATCTTGTATGTAGTGGATCCAAAAAGAGCCATTTCTCCTTATTTTGTGCTCTTCTCAACACATTTTGGTGTAGCTGAAATATGCTGTTACTATGAGAAGTATGGAGAAAGCCATGGGTTTTCTGTCCTCTGGCAGTGTGTGTAAAATAAAAATGAAACATTAAAATTACGATGTGGTGGTATATATTCAAATCTCTGTGAAGGTTTTGTTTTGAATAGGTGCATTTCAAATTGTCTCTAAGAATGGAAAGACATTTTAAAATGTGGTCTCCATTTACCTGTGCTCATTTCTTTCATTAAAGGTTGTTGCTTAACATTGTAATTCACAGTTTGTTGATATAACACTTCAAAATGTTCTACAGTGCTTTCCACAGTTTAACAAAACAAAGTTTAGGATACTGCTAAAGGAGTGGTATCTGTCTCCAGAGCAATGAGGCGAGAATTACTGCAATGACGTGCCTTGTCAAAGTACCCAGCCTTCTTGGTGAAGTGCTCGTATGTCTGATAAAGTTCTGATTCATTTCTTCATCTTACTTTTGTTTTTATAAATGTCTGTGTCTTGGTGCTTAGTTCTTCTAGATGTGAGATGTAGGAAATGGAACAGATGTTTGGATAACTACTTATTGAGCTCATGGAAGAAATGCGTAAAGTGGTATTTTCATTGTTATAATGAAACTATAATTACATTTGCTTGTGAGGTTTGAATTGGGTTCTTAACAGGAGCATGTTCAACAGGCAAAAAAATATTAAATGGCATAAAACATCATGTGATATTCGAATAATGAAAAATGTATCACTTAACAGTGTTTGCATTATTCAGAGTTATACACATACAAGTGTCTGCTCTAATCCCTTGCCAGTATGTTGTCTTGGTAACCAGCTACCTGCACACCTGCTCAGCTTCTGCAAGTGAGGGAAAATGGATGGTTATTGGCCACAAATATATTGAAATGGAATATAAAAATCCAGCAGGATATTAATATTTAATAAGGCCGTGCCTTCAAACTTCAGTGTTCTAGCTAGTCTCTAGCAGCAAGTTTTATACCTGAACAAAAAGAGATTTGACATCGTTTGTGTTCTTTCTGTAGAGCAGGCAGAAGTCAAATTCAGATTCATACCCAAAGATCCTATAACACAAAGAAGAATATCAGCAGTGCGTATATTAAAAATAGTGTTACTCTAGTGAGAGTCTATTGTCTGTTGAGTAACTGTTTTGGAGTACTTAATAACTGTTGAGGAATCGATCACTTCTCAAAACACTTCCTGTTCGCCGCTGAACTGAGCTATCAGTTCCATACAGGTACATGGACCTGAGAACCAGAAATGGGTGGCAGGAGACTGTGGGGAGGAGGGCAGGTAGATAAAGTGCTGTTAGGATTGGACCTGAAAACACCTTCTGCTTTGCTGAACTTCCTTGGCAGAGTTTTACCTTAAATTGAAATCATTTCTCCTGCTTGCTTTGTAATGACAACCTTCTTCTGAACCTGAAGAACTTAACACTGGGATCTGGTAAAGAGCTAGTAAAGGAGGCATAAAGGCTCATACGGGCACTTTTATTTTTAAAAGTTCCAACTTCATGAATAACTGCTAGAAAAAAGGGATTTTTGACTGACTAGTATTTCATAACTATATCTGGAAAAATCTAAAGAAAGCAAAAACGTGAGTAAAATACCTAAAAACATGAGAATAGATACCAAAACAGGTTTTTTTGGCACAGGGGTGCCTGGTGCACAATTGGAGCCAGAAATAAGCCAGAATGGGTATGGGATTGGGATATGTATGCTGTGTGCAAACTGATGGTATCCCACTAAGAAATGTCTTCCCAGGGCATGGGTGGGGCGAGCTTGCACTTGCCTACTGCTATAGCTGTAAACCTTTGCCAAGAGGTATCTATCTACACAGACATGTGTGTAGTCAGAGATGACAAAGAAAAAGTTATAATTCCAAAAAGGGCAACTGCTTGATGTGAACCAGATGCATATTTAGCAGATTGTCTCCTGGGTAGGATAATGCATGTCACTGCAGCTTTTCTTGTTGAGGATATTCTAGGCATCCATTTGTATGATGTCGTATACAGTCCTGAAAGTATCGATTTTGAATCACAAAATGGGGCCACGTTGCTTTAGAAGGACTTCTCCTTGCAGTATAAAAATTAGACATATTTTATCTTTGTTATTTTTTTTTTTAAGTTCGAGTCTAAAATATTAAGGGTTAGGAAATGAGAAGTTATTTGGAGTTAGAAGCCCAGCTTTTTTTAAAAAGGCAGCCTGAACCTGTATTCCTGTTAAAGTGCAAGTGGGTTTGTTCTAATAACTACCCTGGTGCTCTTTTAAAGATACCCCCTACCTCAGTCTTTTTTATGATGCAGGGTCTTACATACATTTGTGGTACAGAGTTGAACTGTGGGGTGTGGTAAGGTAGAGTTCAGCTTCCAAAAAAAAAGGCAGAGAGTCTATATCCTAAATAATATGTAAAATACCTTGCAGTCAAAAGCTGGTTTTGATCTTTTTGTTTCTGCTCAAGTTTCAGTAGCCTTGACAGCACGCTAGGTTCTGCCCACGCAGAGGAAGGCTGTTTCCTTGTCCTAATGTATAGATCCCATTGCACAAGACACATGGCAAAAACAAATGAATCACCACAGGAAGAATTTCAAACTTCAGCTATATTTACTGCTGTGCTTACTCAGAAGTTGGTCTAAGATGAACTGGGTCTTTTTTTTTAGAATCATGTGTATGGATATGTGTGTAATTGATATACATACAATATAAAAATGGAGTCCTCTAGACTTCTCATTGGCTACTAATATTATTATTAGCTATTAGGTTAGCTGCTAGCAAAATTCTCTAAGGGTAAATTTGATGCTATTGTATTGGCAGTTCTGAAGGTTGGAGGTAATAATCGTTTTATATAAATCATGATTTCCTTTCTTTTTGTAGTTCTCTGATGCTGTAGAAATATACTTTTCCATGCTTTTGGCATCAGCATGAGGAGCTTGGACAAGTGAAAGGACAATTGTGATTGTGTTTTACTTTATAGGTTATGTAACAATCCCAAAGATTCTGCTAATTCAGATTTACGCCTCAGGATGAAAGTGGTTTTACTTTCACAGCAGTGTGAACTTTATAAATTGCCAACATTTTGAAGTATAAATTCAAATTCTATAGTTCAGAAGTACGAGAAAGGATTGCTCTCTCTGTTAGACTGACTATTCCCTCTCAGCCATGTAGGAAGGGTGAGTGCAGCACTGAATCTAGTTAAAACTGCATGCTCACTTATGCTGCTGCCCTCTGGTGAGACACAGCAGGAGGGTTGTGTCTAATGCTGTCTATCTCACTGCAAGAGAGTGGAGTGTGTCCAGCAAAGCATCATGGAGAGGGTCAAAGGTCTTGGAGCATCTGACATACAAGGAGAGGCTGAGAGGGCTGGAAGTGTTCAGCCTGGAGAAGGGAAGCTCAGGGGGATCTCATCCATGTGTGTAATGGCCTGATGGAGAGGTGAGTAAAGAAGATGAAGCCAGGCTCTTCTCAGTGTGCCCAGTGACAGGATGGGAGGCAATGGGCACTATCTGAAATCAGGGAAAATCTGTTTGAATGCAGTAAAGATTTATTCTTTTTAGGGTGGCTGAGCACTGGACTAGGCTCCCCAGAGGGTTTGTGACATCTCCATCCTTGAAGATATTCAAAACCTCATTGGATGCAGCACTGAGCAACCTCCTGTAGGTGGCCCTCCTTTGAGTAGGGGGTTGGACCAGATGACTCCCAGAGTTCCCTTCCAACATGGATGCTTTTGTTAAATTAATCAGAAAGAAATCGCTAATTGTTTATCAGTTCTGTTTACTCTCTCACCCTGACTGATGGTAGACACTGTAAATGTACCCCTGGCCCCCAGAAGTTAAAGACAAGCATATGCGTTAAACAAATGCTTTTTTCCAACATTTTGTGGATGGTGCACTTAAACTCTAGGGTCCTTTCATTCCTAAAAGCTGAGTATATGCTTGCTTCATTGCTAGGTCAGAGCTTCAGAAATCAGTCTGTCCAGCACACCGAAGGGCTCCACAGGCACATGGCCCCATGCAGAAAGCGTGACAGTGTTGCATGGGGTGACTTCGGACACAGGCGTGTGTCCAGCCGTGGGAAATTCTAGTTATTGTCACCAGAGGACATGATAAATTCCTGTCCAAGAGCACTCTGCCTAGTGCTGGGTGAAGTAGGCAGGCAGGGTTTCAGAGACTGCCAGCCCCATGATGAGTGTGAAGGTTTTTTTTTCCTCTGTTCTGTTGAGCTATTTCTGCCTCTATCTGTAATTAAAATATGAAAGGTTTTAGAAATGTTTGTTGATTATAAGCTACAGATGCCAAGAGTCATATCAGAAGGTAAACAGTTAAATAAAAGGGTTATATTTAAGGTCTGTATTTCAGAACCAGATCTGCTAATGTTTCATCTTGAGCCTGTAATCAGCAGCAGCTGTGAGGGAGAGGAAATATGAACATTATTATTTTAGTGTAAAAACCTACTTCTGAATAAACCCTTTCCTGCAGATGTGTTTCTGGGCACCAACAGAAAATCTCATTGTGAAGACTTAATACCATTTTAGTATGCAGGATTGTCATTGACAGTGCACTATGAAAAGGAGCTATTTGCTCTAGTAAGGGTAAAGTTCCTTTTGAGCTAAAAACAACAAGAAAACCCCAATCAACAAAACAAAAGCCATAACAGAAGTCATGGGCATAGTGTCTGAAACGCAGCTTAGGACAGAAAGCAAGTTTTTTCTAAGGTGGATGTAGGATGTGCACCTTCAAGAGGAATGTATATTTTCACTGTGGTGTTCTTTGAAGTTCCAGTGTAAATTAGAAATGACTAGCAGCTCCAGGTGGGCATCTTTGGCAAATTAAAATTAATTTGCTTCCCACTTCTCCTTGCATTATTGGGTATTCCCATGCAGCTTTGCTCAGCTTTTAAAGCACATTGTGATTATTTGAGCATTTTGAAGGATGCCTTTCTGGACTTTCTGGGTGTATAAACCTCTAGAAGTGACTTAAGATGCACTTTGTTCCAGAAGAGAACTTCTGAGGTGATGCATAATGGGGGAGAGTGTATTGGTATTATTTTGTCTTCTTTTTAGATCTTTGGTCTTCGGCTGTTTCAGAGACTTGAGAAGGTACTGGTGATTATCCACAGGTTCTGCATGCGCTGTGTAGGGACAGCTTTACCTGTAAAGCAGTTGTAAACTATGCTGTAACACAGAGCCTCTCTGAAACAGTTAAGTCTAAACTACTTTCCTTAAATACATTTTAATCCATGTGATAATACTTGTATTAATCAAAACTCCAAAGATGAAATTTGGTGGCTGTGCATGGAAAATTGAGATATGGGAAGGAGTGGAACAGTCTGTATGCTGTAATTTTGGTCAGTGGTTGCAGCCAGTGATGCATCTGCGAAGGTCAGGTTCAACAGAACTGCCTCCATACTGATTTTCTATTGGAGTAAATGATGTAAAGGAAGTAAGATTAGCCTTCAGCTTTTGTGTGATGTGGACAGCATAATTAAGCACATATATACGTTCCTTCCTGTTACCAAGATATTAGCAAGGTAGGTGATAACCACCAAATTAGAGCAGCTTTCGATGGTGGCTGTACATCAGCTGATTGCTGCACTGGGACTGGGTGTTGGAGTGGCACATGCCATCAGCTGTGCAGCTGTCCTCTGCTCCCTTCTGACTGAAAGCTACTCTGGTGTTGGAAGCTGCCACCTCACATCTGACAGTCAGGGGTGAGGCTGTCTTGGATGCTGTTAACCTCCTAATCTTATGGATGCATCAGATGTTCTGGCCTTATTTCTTCTCTAAATCCAGTTACTTAAATTTGACATTACTGCCCGAAGAAAGTTTATTTTCTTTAAGGAGAAATGCTTTTAAAAAGAATTTTTTTTTTGAAAGATGAGGGCATGAGTGAAAATAGCACTGCCGCTATTTTAGTGCTGATTGTACTGATAAGCTTTCTATCTTTTCTTTGGTCATCACTGTGGTAAGTTTGTTAGGATTAAAACTGAAATGATTTATACAATCTATAAAAGAAAAAAAGGACAGTTATGGGTTTGTGTGAGTCCATGAGTGAAGTCTGAGTGAGATGTTGAAGGCGAAAAAGTTTTTACACTGCTGATTCTCTTTGGTTTGATTTTGAGACCAAGCTAGACTTCGATTTTAGTGCTGTATTTTGTAACCACTCAGCACAGGTGAAGCCTTTATGAGTTGGTCTACTTATTTTACTGTAGTTATGTTCTTCTCTGCATTGCTTTTCTCTCCATGTCTCCTTGGAAAAGGGTTACTGTAAATCACTTGTTGTGTAATGGAAGCAAAAATACTATTTTCAAATGAAATGTAAATGTTTCAAAAAGGCCATCATTTGTGGAAGCTCTGAACCCTAAGTCACACGGATATACTCAGTTACAAAAGTTAGTCATATTGATCTCAATTAGTATTTTTATGGGATATGCAGTCTTTATTAGCAGACCTTGAGAAAGCATGGAACAATCTCCCCCCTTTCAGATTAGCATATAGTTAAAATCTAATTAAGGCAGTACCGATTATACAGGGTTATAATTTACAATTTAAAACAATTGCCTTGTAAAACAACTAAATATGCATTAAAAGAAACAAAAAAAACCTTAGCAATTCATGACCTTTTAAAATCGGAGTAATCAATCCAGACTTGTTTTCCACTTTAATGAATCCTGGCACCTCAAGTTTAAATGCCAAATGGTGTTTCTGTTTCTCTCCTGTGAGTCTGAGGACATTTGTTGTAGAAGTTAAGCAGAATGACAGCTGGCTTTGTCTGATGGGCAGAGCTCTTGACTATCCTGTTTTTACTTTCCTCCATAAGAAATTGCTAATAGAAATTCACTTGGCTGCAGGGTAGAGTTGATTTGTCACAAGCACTGGGCTGATGTAACAGCGATGGAAGGCAGTAGAACAATAGGGAGGGATTTTTTTTGTATGTGGGCTCTTTTTGACTTGGTGATGTCAAACATTTTCCGATAAAGAAGTCCTGTCTTAACGCAGTGAAATTTTAAGTAATCGTGCTGTGTTTGAAAAAGCTTGTTCACAGCTATATATTTGAACAAAGAGAAAACTTGAGATTTTTTTCCTTATGTGTCTGTATTTGCATAGTCAAATATTTCAATGCTATTGAAAACGCTTTTGCTTATGAAACAGTGTAACATAAGATCTACTATTAATAAAGTAACATTCTGAGGGGATATACCAAACGCAGGGTTTTGGTTTTATCCCAGATAGAAAATGTGATTTTGTTTTTCAGGATGTAAATTACCCAGGTTACACTCCCAAGGTGCTTTTTTCCTCAATTTGAGTAGTCTAATACTATGGTCAAAATGAATGCTTGCAGTTGGCACTGCACCTTTGGGGATCTCAGCATAAGGAGGCAGCAAAAGGACAAATGAACAGTAAATTTTCCTTCAGAATGTCATAAAACAAAGCAAATTATGTAGTTTGATACTGGCTTTCATGTTTATAGAATTCCAATTCACTATACACCTCAATTAGAAAAGAAAATCTTTCTTTTCAAGAAGTATCTCAAAGAACAAGATGTTGAGAAAGTACTTCTAGCACCAGAGTAACCTTTACAAGTTTTGGTAGCACACGAAATATTCCCCTAACTTGGCTTTTATTTTTTGCTTCTTATAATCTGTGTTCTTGATGGTAATTCTGTAAGACAGAACCAGAAGCTGACATGCCTTCCCACAGCTTGATATAAATCTCCTCTGATACAAAATGAGTTGAGCTGCAGTGAACTTAAATGCTAATGCTGAAGACAGCAGGCAACCTGCTGTTTCATATCAGAAAGTTTTAACTGTGGCTTACTCCCACATCTTCCTTGTTCCAGTATAAGTTAAACCGGCACTTTACCATGGCTAATGACAAAAAGCTGTTCTTATTTGCAAACAAAGAAATAGTATGATCAAAGGAGTCACTTATAACAAGCATTGAACAAGGTCAATGTACGTACTATAGAGCAGGCTTCAGTCAGCTAATGAATAATCCCAGTCCTACTTAAAGATATAAAAATTATCAGATAGGTTTGACTGTACAGGTGTGACAGTCTGTCTGTAGAAGAAGCAGCCTCACAACCTGTATCCTGGCAGAACGCATTCGATCTATAATGCTGCATATTTTATCATGTAATTATTTTCTACAATACATACTATTCTTTTCATGAATTACTTTTACTTTTAAAATAATGGCCTTTCAGTGGTAAGCTATCACAGCTTCCTTCCTTTCTCAACTATATGAACTTTCACGTAACAAACTGAATGAACTAAATAACAACGAGTCTTTCATTTAGGCCTTTCAGAGGCTTAAATGTTCTAAGTTGTTGTCCTTTACATCTAATCAGCAGAAGAAAATTTTGATGTTTACCCTTCTGCCACAAATCTGATCCTGCTGAATAGTTCTGCCTCTTAAACTTTGCGGGATGTAGATGATCGGCTGTGTCTGGGAGGATACATGAGAAATGTTTCTTAGTTGGGGCAGGCATAGCTCATCCATAGTGGGCTGCCTTGTGTCCCTTCCACTTGTGGAATGGTGGGATGTAATCCAGATCTGTCTCCACAGTAACTGAAAGAAAGTGCTGAAATCTGGTGAAGGTCAGACCTTGTAATGGAGAAGATGAAGGGCTAGGAAACGTGAAGCTCTGCCTTGTAGCCAGTGGGGTGTTTTGCAGTTCTCAGTTTGAAGCTGTCATTTCTTGGTTTACTGCACAAAGCAGGTATAGTCTGACCCCCCAAAAAATATTGCCTGCTTGCATGCCCTCAGTCTGTGTTACTTTGTCTACTTTATCATTTGAGATACTAATTCTTCTGTAAGACTGAAGTAATTAGGTCTTAAGTCTTCCATCCCCTCTTCCCCAGAGCAAATTTTTCATCCACTATTCCTAAATCTCATTGTTTAGAGCCTATAAATTTCTGTGGGGTTATGTGTTGGCCAGAGCCCATCATGTGGTGATCATGTGCTTGAAGGTAACGTGCTCAAATCTAACTCTGAGCAGGGTGAAGAAGGTCCATCCCTTGCAAGGAGAACATTCTTTAATTGCATTGAGAACTCTGTGGTATGCTTCTTAGTTCATTTAGAAGAGTTAGTTATAACCCTGGGCTGAACTAGTTGCAAGGCTGATTTATTTATATTTCTGTTATTCATCTGATAGGGCACTAAATTCATATTAAAATTAAATCCTTGGTTTACATCGAGAGATTGAGAAATGAAAAGTTTTGAAAGTATAATGAGAATCTCTTAGTCTGTTCATTTTTTCCTACTCTTTTGGATATTACATTAGTGAGCTGTATTGACTGCTATTTTTTTTCAATTATTTTGATTATTGTTCAGGTTATAGCTCTCTAAAGGTGGTCTTTCATCCTGTATAGCTGTCATTTTAGCTAAGGTTTTCTGATATGTCAGTAGTTGTCTCCTAGCAAGTCTAACCTTGGGAAAAGACGCTTCTCCACTTGGTTCTGATTTTAATCATGGAATTACAGAATAGGCTGAGTTGGAGGGGACCCACAAGGATCATCTAGTCCAATTCCTGGCCCGGCACAGGACCCTCAACCAGAGCCATGTCATGTGGCCAATAGTAGCTGCTATTCTGAAGTATTACAGAAAGGGTAAGAGAGTTTCTCAGTCAAAGGCTCAGTAAAGCACCTTGTTCTGTGATTGACAATTCCTTGCAAATAAGGAAAAGTTTTGACGTGTCCTTCCATGTTGTGTATATTAGTGTAACGCTATAAGTTTTTTAAGCCAAGATGAGTTTTATTATTGAAATATTAAATGTTTAAGTGTTCTATACATACAGACAGTGTCATGGGGCATTGGCGTCATAGTTTAAACAAATTATGGTAGTTACTGTGGTTTAATAAATTGATTGGAGCAAATTGGTTTGTTTGGACTTTGTGGACCTGCTTTCAGCATGTGGGATAAGGCAGTGCAGCTTCATGTTTTGTTGTTGCAAGCACTGGAAATAGTTTCAAGAAACTGCAGTGAGGGTGCGATGAGCAACAAAAAGATTTTAAGAAAAATATCTGTGCAGTTTTCTAATTGCAGATCTAAGGGTTTTGCTAATCTGTCTGCACAGATTACTAGATTGCCTGGCTGGAATGGAACTGTTGTCTATTTTCATTTCCTCTTTGATGTTATCTGCAAAATGGGAGATACAGCAAACTTTTTTTGTTGTTAATAAATAGTATTTCTGTTCTCTCTCTGGCAAAGTTCCATATTAGTTGTTAATGTGGTAATTTAGCTATTTTAAAATAGTTTTCCTTATGTTGGAAATGATGGATATGTGATGCATTTGAATATTCAAACAGTGGTATTTTCCTTCTATTTATAACCTTTCTTTGGTCATTGAATCCTTGATTTGAATATATTTCTTTATTTTCGAGATGTTTGTAAAGAACACCTCCAGAGATTGTTAACATTTGTCAGCTCTTGGAATGACAGCTCCAGTCACTATAGAAGACAAGTAATTTTCCTCTTGAAGAAAAGGGATGCTAATCTCCACCTACAGTAACATGTTTTGAGAAACATAATGCACTAAGAAAATGTACCAATTACTTGGCTGAAAATTGCTTCCCTTCTGCAAGATAGACAATCATAACATTTTTGGACTCTTTTTTTCACTAGTTTCATAACATAACTCCCTCTTCTACAAAGTTGGAAACATGAAGTTTTAGAGCAGACTAGTATCCTATCAGGTGCTGGAGCAGCATTGTACTGTGGAGTGGCATTTCAGATTTCAGTCCACGTTCTCAATCTTGTCCAGGCTCTGTAGCTGGAAAACAAATAGGATCTGATTTATTGAGAGAATGATTAAGTAATGAGCCAGTATGGCACATATATGCTCCCATGTGTTTTGCTTACACAGCTGAAGGGTAATTCTCAGACCGTTTTCCAGGATGGGAAGTTATTTTTTAGGTGTGGTTTCTTAACTGGCTTTCAGAAGCACAGTACTGATTTTTACTTGCAAGTAATGTACAGGTTGTAGGTGGAAATTATATATATGTGCATGAATGAGTGTATATCTCAATATAATTATTGGCATATACTAAGCTAAAAGAGTGAGGAAAATGGCAGTTATATTAACAAAGTTGCTTAATTGCATATAATGAAATTTTTAATTTACTGCAACCTATTGGAACTATCACTGACCTAATAAGGTTTATACCCTTTTACTTCTATTGTTTCCAGTTTAAATCAGCAGGAGTATATTAAAGCAAACGGCTTAATTGTTGAGAAATTAGATTATTTGGGATGTAGAAGGAAAACAAAAAGATAGTAATACAAAAATTGGCTCTATTTAATAAGCAGTTAGACAAAACTATCTTTTTTAAGATGTTTTGTGCCACAGGCTTATGACATTAGCAAATGAGTCATATCAAGTCACTTTACTTGAAAAGATTTCTAATATTTCAGCTGGAAGCATTTGCAGTTATTTCTTCTGAAAATAAAGAACTCTGTTGGTTTCATTCCCAGGCCCATGGGACTCCAATGGGGCAGAAAGTTATGCAGTAAACAGCCTTTAAGGGCAAGGAGGAATAAAGGAGAGAAAAGGCTTAATTACAGCTCATTCTAAAGACATGTTCTTAACCTACGACAGTGGATTTCTGCTGAGTGACTAAATGTAAACAGGATAGTTGGAGTCGTGTCCAGCCCCTTTCTGCTCAGTGCTCCATCCCATCCCACCACTGTGCTTTCCTGGTGCTCGGACCCACCTGTGAAAAATGTTCCTCCTCTCCCCTGCTGCCATCACTTTTGTGGCCTTGTCTCTTCATCTCCATGTGAGACCTCGCTCCGTTAGCAGCACAGGTGTTAGCCGCGGCTGCCCTCTGCGACGGAATCGGCGGAAGGAATTGCGGAGGTGGAAGGAGATCAGAAAAGTTTGGGATGAAGTTCAAGTCCTGTGCAGAGTTGCCAGAACAACAGGTTTCTGGTAGGATGTAACAGAGGCAATTAGGAAAAAAGTCATGCTAGTGTAAAGGCTGGAACATCTGTTCAGTGGTTTAGAAAAAGTTTAATGTTCGACTTCAGTAATGGCACTAAAACTTGCTATCGTTAATGTGAATGATAAAGAGTGACTCACTCCAGTGTCTGATGAGTTTTGAGAGGGATGATTCCAGCTGGAGCTCTGCAACTGTTGCATTTGAAGTCATAGCACTTTGCTGGAGAATTCCAGTAGGACAAAACCTATTTTGAGGTGTGTTATTATGCATGTTTTTGGCATCTGACTAATCCAGTCCTATTTTTTGTTACTGGCCCTAGTTATTGCCTGTGTTGGTATCGTGTGCTAGTGCTTAACTCCATCATAAGAACTGAAACATCTCAAATGTTAAAGTTTTATTTAAATCCTCTTCTACTTGGCTAGTACACGGGGAAATACACAGCCTAAGTAAAGACTTTGTGTAAGGAGGATTGTTGTATTAAATGTAAGCCTGGCAATCCAATTAACTGCTTAACAATTTGAATATTTTTTCCAGAAGCGCTCTTGTTTTTCGTGGTTTTTTTTTTCTCTTTTTCCCCCCTCTGAGCAGTTTTCATCATCCCGCTCTTACTTTTAAGCTAGTTGTATCTTTGGAAAAGTAATAAAAGCTTATTTCCTTTGTAACTTGGTTTGTATACTCGTGGCTGTCACATTAATCTGGTGCTAGTATTAGATTTTAATAAAAGGCTCTACATAGTAAGAAGAAAGAGCCTTGCTGATATTATAGTGTATTTCATATAATTTAATTTTTTATTTCTAATATTTATGCTTTTGGTATATTGTGAGTGATATTGGACTTTGCCAAACATCTCTTATAAAAACCCAACCAAACAAAACTCCAAATACAGGAGTTACGTTAGAGCAACACTAAGGCAGTGACAAAGGAAAAAAGCAGAAAGGTTACAAATCTGCAAAGTGCTCATCTTTTACCTGGCTTTGAGATTCAGGGAAAGGAAGAGAATATTAACAGTGAACTAATGTTTCTTATTAGCAATTGCATTTTCCTTCGAGAGTTTCAGTGAAGTTTTGTGTATTTTGTGGAGTTAACATAACATGGCATTTGAGAAGAGATTGTGGGAGTGTGGGTGTTATAATCCCCTTGGAAAGTTTCCATGGGGCACATTTGTATAATTAATTACTACAGGTGGGCTAGAGGAAATCCTATGGCTTTCCACATCTTGGTAAACAAATTAATCAGTTCAGGTTGCTTCCCACCTATGGGGATAAGTTTTGGTTGGTCTCATGTTTAAGATGACAGGTACATCTTGTTGGGCGAGGCAATCATGGAAAAGAATATGGCTGAGATAGTGCTACTTCAACCAAACAAGAAAATCACATATGCCCTTGCTCTTGCAGGCAAGAAAATATTTGCCTATGAGTAATTCCTAAAAGTTGTTGCTATTGCCATATTTGTTATCCATCATGTAATCTCTCATGGCTTTTTTCTAAGTTACAATTTATAGTTTTAATGAGAAAAAGGGAGAACCCTTCCTCCTTTCCCAAAGAACTGTTAGAAGCAATACCTTTATATGTAAATTTTTTTTAATATCTATTATTGGAGAAGGAGAGAAAGGAAGGGGAAAAACAAGAAGAAATTTGGTTTTCTGTAGAATTTCCTGTGCCCACCTGTTCACTCACAAATCTTCTAAACCCTGCCACTACTGGATACTCAAATTTAATACGGCTCCTGAAGATCCTTGTTTTAACACTGCTGCTTATACTTGCCACCCCAAATTCCACTGAAGTCATTTTTTTTTTTTCAGTGCAACACCTCTGGAAATTGAGATAAAGGTGCTAGGTGAACTTAGGCCATGTGCAGAGTAATGGGCTTGTGATACCCTGAGACTGGATACTGCAGTTACTGCAGAGGCTTTTTTCCTGCTCTCCAAACTGGACTTGGCTCTAGTAAAGATTTACAAAAGAATGAGCTGGGACGTGCACCAAAGATACCCAACAGTCTATGGGAGGGAACAATGACCTTTGCTATGAATTCCCAATGATTCAGTTCATTATTAAGAAAATGAGATGTGGATCTGTGTGTGCACATCCATATGCATACTCTGTCTAGCTAGTGTGGGGTTTCTGGATACTTGTAAAGCATATATCTGCTTTTTCTGTTAAAAAATTTCTTTTTGTGATATCTCTCACTGCTTACAGGCTCTTGTCACTGTCTGTATAAACGTTGTTTTCTGACCTTGGGAAATTTGTTGTAACTTATTTAGTAAATGTAGTGTTTGAAATCATGTAGAGAAAAAAACCCACTAAGTCATAATTAACTACAGCCTCAATAAGATCTATATGTTCCTAAAATGGCGGAGATAAAGTCTAGGGCTGTGATGCTTTTTTTTTTTTTTTTTAACAAAATTAAAGTTATTTGAGCAAGATTTCTTGAGACCTGGCTTCTTGGAAGTGTCAAGGTTAAAAAAAACCACAAACAACAGAATAACAAGCTCTAATTTTCTTTCCCTTTATCTTTTTCTGACAGCAAGAATAGAAGACTCATGGTTTAGTTTTTCCAAGATACTCTCATAAGACCTAGAATCCAAATACAATTGAATATATTCTTGAGAGAGATTTACTTTGGAGTTATGTTTTCGGTTTTGGAGGTCTCAAGACTCTTTGCAAAGTGACTGCTGCTGCTCTGTTCCTGTTTCATTGAAAAATATTTCTAGTGGCTTACATTTGAGAGAGCGCACAACATGTAGTTTGTTTGCCTGGGAGCCTTAAAAGAAAAGTGGAGTGCTTGTATGTCAGGGAGGAAAAACAGGGTGAAAGTGTCACAGATATGGTTTGTGTGTCTCCTTTCTTGGAGATGATAAACTGCTTTGGTTTATCAGAGAAAGGTCCTGCTTGAGTGGGGATACACTGCTATTACAGCCAAGACTCATATTTGAATTGTCCAGCTGGTCTCTTTGTTTCTGGGGTTCTTATTGTTAACATTTATTTTGGTAGGTGAGCCAGAAGGATGCTGGTTAGGACACTTTGAGTCAGTGCTTGTTGGGATGGGAATGTGGCTTTTATCTCTTCTGGAATCTTGACATGAGAGTCAATGTAGTGTTGTAAAAAATGGCATAATGATGATAAAATATGTATCTTTGGTAACATCAGGACATATTGATATCTACTTCATAATTGCTGGGCTAATGGGGGAGAGAAGAGATGAAAGAAGCAGTCTGCTGCCCATCTTAAATTTCTAAATGCCATGCAAGATACGTGAGAAATAAAGAGGAAGAACTGTCAAAGTTACACGAGATAAAAAAATCTGGTGAAGTGATTCAGAGGCTTGAATATTTATATTGCCTTATTAACAGGAGTGACATTGGTTTGTCAAGGTTGTACATGCTCTGAGGTCCAGACTGCTGCTTAATTTGAGTGTGGAAATCTGTGGCTAATCATTATAGGTGGAAGAGGGTGATGCTTTTGATCTTCTCATGTAGCTAGCATGGTTACTGTCAATGATGTAGATGTAGAAAGAGGAAGAAAGGCATTGCTGTTGTATTGGCTGATCCTGATGAATGGCATCCCATTTAGGGAAATGGGTGAAATATTCCTGTTCAAGAAAACATTGACAGAGGGTGAACTTTCAGAAAGATGGAAAAAGGTAAGAGAATGGAAGAGGAGGATAAGAGAATTGCAGACTATTTACCTAACTTAAGTTCAAGTAAAGTGCTGGAGCTTAGAATATTTGGCAAATACATTGAAAAAAACCAACCCATACTAGGCATCTTGACTGAGGGCAACTCTTTTCAAACCAGTCTAATTTAATTTTATAAAAGTTGCAGGCATTTTAGAGTCAGAGAGGCTGAAGATGAGATGCATCTTGCCTTTAACACCTGGACTTTTTTTTTTTGCACGCTACACTTTTAGGCAAGAAAAATAAATACGTGGTAGATGAAACATCTGCAAACTGAATCAGCCTGTAGTTAGGAAACTGTGCAGACTAATTGTGTGAAGCGTCTGCTATCAAATAGGGGACTGAATGTGTTTCTAGAGGGTTCAGTATGGGTCTGCTCAGCATAATTGTTTACTTTGCAGGTGGTCATGAGGAGGAAGCAGCAAGAAAAAGTTTGGAGGACAGGATTAGGATAAACATGCTGGAGCAATAGTCTACAAAAAGTTGGGAGACATTTAGTAAGGAATTTTGCAGTGTGCTGCCCTTTGGAATAATTAGCTGCACAATCACAAGGTGAAGGAACTCTTGCTTAGAAAATACTGAAGAAAAGTTTATGGTAACTGCATTGGATACGACACTAAATGTGAACCTACACTTTTCTGCTGTTTAAAAATAATTTATAAATAGCATTACATTATGTTATGTGTAATAGGATATTGGCAGAACTCATATATCATGTTTGGGGCACTGAATATAAAGAAAAAGTGGGATAAACAGCAGAACCAAGAAGGTAAGAAACGTAGAAAGAAGGAAGAGAAGTTACAAGGCCTACTGAGAGCAGGAGAAGAGGAAAGATAATTTGCATTGAGAGAGATTCAGGTGAGATGTTAGGAAATTACTTTTGTGAAAGTGAGTGAGGTAGGTAACCTCACTTAATGCCTGGCGAATGTTGTGGAGATCTCTGCTGCTGGAAGCCTCGGTTAGGGAAGCTACGTGGATATCTGTAGCAGAAGCGATTGACCTTACCAGGGATTATATGACCTGTTGAGACCTTCTTAATGTGTTGTCTTGCTTTCTGGAAAGTTTTATTTGAAGAAAAAAAAAAAACAAAACCCAAACAACCCAGAGCAAAAAAATCCATCTATGAGTCAACCAAAATTGTTATAGAGCAGTATTTCTCAGTAATATGTAACGTGGCCTTTTAATATGATATTGCTTCTGGGATTTCTCACTCATCTGTTTACCAATTACTATCATTATTCTGATCATTTTTTCCTGGTGGAAAGCAGAAGAAAAAACTGCTGAACCTCATGAACTTTCTTAAGGGAAATGTCAAAAATGTCATTCATTTGGGAAATTTAAAGGCCGAGTCCTTTCCTTGGACTTCTCTGCAGTGTGTCATACAGTGTTTTACTCTAGTCTTTCAGAAAACAATGCAACGTAAAAAAAAGTGTTTGAGGTGTCAGCTTTTCCACTATCTCTATTGTTAACTGCATATTCTGTTTATAGGGACTTGCTGTAACACAGCATGGTCCAAATATTTATTATTCAGGAAGCAGCGTTTTAGCTCATTTACATGACAGGAAACATTTTTTTAAATCTTTGATGTTGATTTACTGTCAAGGCAGCGAAGGATACCACTAGTAATTTTATTGCTGTTATCTAGCTAAATATTACAGATTTTATTTATTTATTTAAACTAGCTGCACAATGTTGGGATGAGAACCACTATGCCTAAGAAATCTTGTTGAGTATTTTTTATATTCTCATTCTTCCCTTGTCTGCCATTTTCAAAGGAATGTGCATTCGGTGATAAATTACTGATTCAAAAATTTTAGATGGCACACAGAGTGACAAACATTTTCTGAAAAATGCATCCTTTTACCTAATCTGTTGCCTGCCTACTTAAGGAAATGAGGCATATACCATCACCTCATCTCTATCTGGGGTCTAATAGCTAATGGATCTTTTTGCCAATTTAAAGCAAGATCTTAAAAAGTTTGAGGTTTTAGAGGCTGCATGAAAATTGGTGTTGACATGGAGTAGAAACTCATGTTTATGCCCCTGTTATGAAGAAGGAAGGGAGATTTCTGCTCTTATGACCTTTCCTTTCAGTATGTGTTGTTAGAAGCAGCTCGATGCATCTCTGGGAGAAAAGGAAACAAGAGTCCTGTGTTGAGGACTCTAGGAATAAACTTGAATATATGGTGCTGTGTGCAGGAGTGTTTTGGGCAAGAATTGAGCAAATGCATATCAACTGGCTTAATCTGAAACAAGAAATCTGTGTAAACTTGGTGTGGCTCTGGGCATGCTGGGTTGATACGGGCTGTTACAACGACAGATGTCAGGAATATGAAGGAAAGTTGGGGTTTGTGAGGGACATGGGAGATACCAGGCTAATTAGTTTAGCTGCTCAAAGGACAGTTAGTTTAAGGGCCTTTACTTGTTCTTCTGTTCCTGAAACTGTTCCTCCTGTTGACTGAAATCCAGTCACAGATGACCAGACATGGGCTGCAAATTAATCTGAAAAGACTGTTTATAATATTCTGATTGTTCTTTGGTTGAACTGAAGATGCTTTTATAATACAGTACAGAAAATTTTGTGCCCTGCATTCCGTTTCCCTTCTGAAATTGTTCCAGGCCACTATAGCACTTCTGTGGTTGTGTTTACCATTTTTTTTACACTTTCCTTTAAGAAATGTTAGTAATCAGTGGCTCTTCCACAGCAAGAATTGAAGAACACCTTGGGGGCAGGAGGGCAGGGGAAAGGTTAGGGCAAATGCTTGCAATCACTTCACTCATGGAAAAGTTCAGCCTTGCAAATCCACAGACAAAATTAAAACAAGAAATAGAGCCTAACACATTATTATCTGTATCCAACACATGGTATTAGGCAGATTGCTTATCTGGTCTCACTGGCCAGATGTCATGGGACGAGTGGAAACTTCAGACAGGCCCTGCCTTAGGCTCAGAATTTGACCACATTTTCAAATGAAGGAATCATTCTGCAAGTCCTAATGATGGCAAATCAGATCTATTTATAAAAATGAATATTAAACAGATAAGAGATAACAGATGAAAAATCTTAATCAGAATTACGCACTACACAATATAAAACTAATGAACAAGTAGATTACAGTATGACATAAAACAGTATGCTATATCAAGGTTCCTATATTAAAGCTAGCAAAATAAATAGCGTTGATTAGGAGTTGAATGTAACTTACCACCAGAGATATGATAATGTACACAGAATTCTTCACTTAATCTCTTGGGAGTAACAGGGAAGCAGGCATCTCCCTACTCAAGGGAGAAAGTTCACAAGTTTCCAGAAAAATGTTTGGAAGATTCCTGCTTTGTGAAAGTTTGGTGTAGCTTCTATAGTCTGTAAAGTCTGATGTTACTCCACTCACTACAACTCTTTGTGCCCCACCTGTGAGCCAGTTGCTCACCCATCTCATAACCCGGTTATCCAGCTGTGAGCTGGACACCTTGTCCAGAAGAACGCTGTGAAAGACACCATCAAAAGCTTTGCTGACGTCCAAAGGGATTACATTTACTGGCTTTCCTAGATCAGCTAGGTGTTGTAAAAGGAAATCAGGTTTCACAGGCAGGGCTTTCCCCTCAGGAAGCTGTGCTGGCTGTGACCGATGTCAGGAGATGTTGATTGCTGTAGCCAGGATTATGGATTCTTACATGGTCAGCAACCAAGCTGAATCTTAAGTGTTTGTTGTAGCTGGGTGCAGAAGTGTTTTGGGCCAGTTTTAAGCAAAAGCATATCAACCGGCTTAACTGAAAAAATCTAATAGTGTCAAAGTTTATATTTTTGTTTCCTCTAATTAAAAGAGTTGACTTTTTTTCTTTTAAGAATAAAAGACTTGGAGTAAGACAGAATGCTACTGTTACAAATTCCTGAAAAACATAACGCATCTAGAAAACTTTATACCTTCTGAATAATACTAGAAAATTGTAAAGTCTTTTGTTTGAGAAAGGTCTGAAATTCTAGAGGGCTGGAGATGTGATCTTCATTCCACAGGAATATTTCCATTCTGTCTTCCACTTATAATGAATTACTTGCCATATGCTCTGACTCACTTACAGGTGTTCTCAAGGTGAATTATGTTACTGTTGCTCTTCATAGTGCAAACTGTCATAAAAGTACCTCTCCTGCAAAATGCATAATTCATACTTATGATCTCAAGATTTACATAAAATGAAGTCAAGGACCCAAGTAGTTTGTCTTGATGATATCTGCTCTCTAAATGAATGCAGGACCGTGAATAAGATTGTTAGCTACCCAGGGGATGGGCATCCATGAACCCTTGAGTCCTTGAAACCCTTGTCTTGGATGACATAAACCCACATTATCTCCTTTTCCCAATGCCAATCTATAAGTTGGTAGCATTAAAAGATATCACTTACACTGGCATAATAACAAATAATGTAGTTGATCAGTAGTTCGCATATTGAAGGTGATTCACAGTAAGATTCTGGATTGTTCAGAAATCTCATAGAATATGATAGCACTCTTCCTGTGCAACTTTCCAAATCACTGCTTTGAAACTTCACAGTAAAACTGAAATCAGTGAGACAACTGAAGTCTCATCTTATATTCTACCACAGATCATGCTGGTATTGCCGTGAGGTTAATTAAATTGTATAACCACAGAAGCCAAACACTAGATAAACATTATTGTTTCTATTTTGGGAGGATACGACCTCTGTTTCTCTTATCAAAATATCCATGAAATCTATTTCTGTGGCCATCATTCAGAATTGCTGAGACCAAGACTCCTCAAAGAATATCAGAAGGCAGTAATCCAGTCATATTGGAATTCTGATTCATTGAACTCTGCCAGCCTGAACAGACAGTATGACATAATGAGGATTTTATTGTTTCTCTGTGTTCCAATGTGAACCACTAAGCCACAGTCAGATAGTTTTTCTTGTTCTTCTTTTATGTTTTCTTCACTTCTAGAAGAAATTGTTTCTACAAAGTGCTTATACTGGGTCTCTGCTCTGAATTTGTTCCTGGAGAAGCCTTTTTTTCTCTGTGGGGTATTGAGGAGCCACAGGATATTAGCTGCCTATGTAAGAACCTTAGCTTCAGCAGTGTGAGTATCCACCCCCTTTGGAAACCTGAAAAAACTTTCTTTTCCAAGATAGGATTGTTGCAAAAATAACCTTTCTCCCCTTTTCTTTTTTTTTTTTTTGTGCACCTGGGTGATTTTTGTTAATATGCTTATATTTTGAAGTAGTATCTGTGCAGTATCAGTACAGTCCTACCATAGTGTCAAAATGATACTAGGAGTAGAAGTATTGTTAATTATTTCCAGTGATATTGTACTGAGAAATGCGGGTTAACACATGAAACCGGATGAGGTTCGTTGCAGACAGGTTGTTGCAGGCAGGAGTTAACAAAAAAAGCATTTCTAAAAGAAGTTCTGGGCGTGTTGGCAAAATTACTGCTTAGATTTAGTTGCTCCAACATACCTGTGATAAGGGCTGTGGTGGTTTGTAATCTTTATCAAAACCTGTTGAGTAAGACCATGAATGATCCTTAATGAATTATTTTTAATGCTTTAGCTATCCAATAGCTTAGTATTAAACTGGAAGAACCTTTCAGAAACTTGTTTATCTCTGATTAAATAACAGGAAAGCTGGTACAGGGAAAGGAAACTTGAAGTCAGCAGCTAAATAAATCATTGGAAAGAGCATTCTTGGCTTTATCGATATGCTGTACTCAGGGAATTTATTATGTGAGCAGTAACAATTTCCTATATGGGCCCTGAGGAACCACGATTGTTGAGGAAGCCTCAGCTTTGTTTTCAGCTGTATGAAAAATCAGCAGGCAAAAGCATTTTGGACAGACAACATGAAGCCCAAAGTAAAATGATATAGATTCCATAGGGAATTAGTCCCATGATAGTCATATAAAGCTGCAGGATAAATCTGCTCTGTCAGTAGTGGAATACAGCTGAATCTGAAAGAATAGATCATGCAGCAAATTGATACCATAGTCATGAGTACAGCCCTGTCTTAAGGCATCCAGCCTGGAGCACAACTTGAATAGATCATGCTGTCTTGCTTTGAGTAAACTCATAGCAAGCCTGAAGGCTATTTGCGTGAAGATCTAAGTGTACTTCAGCATTGTCTGTTTTTACTACATTTCAAGCTATTGGCCTGACCTTTAATCCTCAGTTGGTCTGTCATTCAGCATTTGAAATACCTGAATACTTGGTTCAGATTCATCTGGGGTGATAACTTTGATCCTAGATCAAAGATACAAGCACAAAACTGTTTTCATTAAAATGTTGTGGTGTATTTCAGAGATAGGTAGGTAGAGTTTTCCAGCTTGCCTGACTTTGTCAGATTGTAGAAGAAAAGTCTTGAAAGTTAATGCTCCTTCCCCAGACTGCTATTTACCAGTGCTGAAAATTGTTCAAATGCAACTTTCTTTGAACACGTCCTAGGGGATGGAGTTCGGAAAAGGCTGTCTTAAGGTCTAATTAAAGTCCTGTAGTTGTTTTTAAAGCTCTGCCTTTTGCTGCAGTGGAAAACTCCCAACATCTCTGAATTCTGAACTTTGCAAGCAAAAGTTGAACAAGACTCTGGGACTCTGATTTGAGGGATTAAGTTTCCATGAAGTTTGGTCCTTTTCAAACTTTTTTTCCTCTGCTTCCCAAATGAATTAAACAGTACAAGCTGTTAGGTGGTTGTATGTGGGGTGAGGTTTTTTTTTTTTGTTGCTGTTATGTTTGTTTGCATGTGCTGTATGTTGGGTTTTGGTCTGTTTTGTTTCGTTTTTTTTTTTCTTTTTCCCTTTTCCTCAGGTTCCTGCTTCTTCTGAAAATGAATAGTGTTTTCCTTGGCATACAGTACTTGGGCTTATGAGAGAAACTTTAATGCCAATATTCTTCATTAGAAAAAAGACTCGTGAACTCCCAGAAATAAGGTGTCCTGTCTGGAACACTATGTACCACAGGTTAATGTCATCCTCTGTCGAAGATCTGAATGCCACTAAGTTGTCAAATCGATGGCTCATGGGAGTGTGGTACTGAATTGGTGTTGTCAGCACAAGGGAGGCTCAGTACTGTACCTGAGGAGCTAGAAGGCTGTTACTCCTATAAAAGTGAGCTGGTTTTAGCCATGGAAATGGTAGAAGATGATTGTGGCTTTGCTTTGGTATTTATAGCTTCCAGTGCACTCTGTTGGGGTAGAATTTAATGGCAAGAGTGCCTACAGGGAAAAGAAAGTAATGGTCTTCACTGAAGGCCAGAAGGTAAGACTTGAGAAAGACCATTCCATACTTGCCTTATTTCTTATGCTCCTTCTCCTCTCCCTCTTTTCTGCTGATTTAAATGGCCTCTTGATCTGACCCAGAAAAGAAAGTTGCCTGGATGATGTTTGGGAGGTTCATCACTTGTGCTGGGTCTACTGTCTTGAAAGAACCTGATCTGGAATGTTGGCTCTCCAAGGTGTAGGACCCTGATAAATTACAGGGACATCATCGCTGCTGCTTTTCCTGGTCAGGCTGTAACCTGCTTTGACGCTGGGCTTCCAGCCCTTTTCATCTTGAACCCTTGGAGTATGGATATTGTTCCCATACCTTCTGAGCTGGGTACTGTGTAACACTCAGTTCTGTACTACCACTGGAACCTTGTTGGGCTGACTTTAGGATATCACCATTTTCAGGCTACAGTGTGACTGCAGTCCAGGAGCTTGTGGTTAGCACTGAAGTCACTTCACGTGTTGGGCAGGTAACCTGATGGAGTGCTTTGGACTGGGCAGTGTATGCTTCCAGAGGGAGGCTGGGTGAGTCCATTATGTGTGTGTTATCCAGTCCAGAAGCATTGCCATTAAATGTGGGGCTGGTCATATCACCTTGTCTTTCTTTCCCATTGTGTCGTAGTAGCAACTTGCTCAAATGAAATTAGTTTTATTGTTCCACTCGCTAACAGTGAAGTTCTGAGTCAGGGAGAAATGTTCTGTCAGCCTCAAGTAGAGTCACCTTTATTGCTGTCCAGTGGCTGTACTCAGGTTGCTGGAGCTGTGCATCCAGAAGCTGTCTTGGGGTCTATTTGGTAGCTGTGCCTCTTGGAATTAACAATTGCTCCAGCTCAGGTGTGCAGGGATGACCCCAGGGTCTCTTCAGCAATTTTTCGCATTGGAGATTGGATAGCACAGAAAATATTTGAAGAAATTGAATTCAAAACAGGAGCAAGACAAATGTCTCCCCTTTGATATTGTTTCATCAAAGAAGTAGTAAATGTCGGTGGACTTTACCTCAGGAAATTGGTTCAAAATGCTCATCTTCAAGTATAATATGTAACACTCAGGCTGTAGGAGAGACTCACCATCTGCATGGGCTTCCTCACACAGGTTTTCTTCTGAAGTAGAGGGTCCCTTCTGACACCGAAGTAGTTATTGCTAGGTTCATTTGATTGCTTTTTTTACCTGGCTTTCAGCTTGTGCTTTTTTTTTCTTTTCAGTAGGGGTACAGCATCTATAATTCAGAGGATATTTATTCGAATCTCGTTATGTTTGTCAGTTATTGTGCAAAACAGAATGTATGACACTGAGCACGAGGGCAGAAATTTTTATTAGCAGTTTGTCTTGTGAACCTCTCTGGATAATCCCTCTCCTTACCGACTTTGTAGGGAAGAAAAATAAGACTAGTGTGCTTCCAGTGGTATCAGTGAAAATATTTTGGAATTTAGATGAACAGTTGAAACTTATTCTGGTTTAGGTCTATGCTTATTCTGCTTTGTCTTCTGTAACTAAAGGACTCTTTCGGTTTCCCTCTGCTCTTCTCTCTCCCCAACACTTTCCTCTTTTCCTCTGGGTATTTTCTGGGTAATATGTGTTTTTGCAAGTTTTACTTTTGAAATGGGATTACAGGTTTGGTGATATCCAATGAACATGCAATTAAAAGAAACCCTACAGTGGCTAGGCTTTGTTCTCACCTTATGCAAGCAGTCTAAAAAGATCACTAGTCATCTAAACCAGCTATGAAGCAGTCCTCTGAAATCGAAAGGTTAATTAAAAATATGTTTTTATGATTAAGACTTTTAAATCGGTACATTCTACTTGTCACGTGATAATGTTAACAGGAGTTGGGATTTGAGGTCAGGTTAGGTGGAGTTCTGAGCAGTCTGATCTGGTTGAAGATGTCCCTGGTCATAGAAGGGGAGACTTTTAAAGGTCCCTTCCAACCCAAGCCGTTCAAAAATTTGTCAGTGGATTTTCACGCTCCTCTGCATGTCAACTGTTTTTATTTACAGCATAACACATTTGAGTATCACTTTGAAGTTATGGTAGCAAGATGCATCCTTTTCCACTGGGTAACTTTTGGAGTAGACCATGGCAAGCAAAGATAAGGTATAAGCAGGAGATTTAAGCAGGACAAATTTTAGTAGTTGGTACTTTTCCCCCTGCTGTTTGAATATCACTCCCTCAAAATATTGACTGATAATTCTTTCTCTGTAAACAAGTGCACAGATAGAACTTTATAATGCTCTTCCTTTTGTATGTAACAACATATATAAAAATGTGCATTCAGACAAAATGTACTTGAATTTTAATTAAATTCAAAGGTTCCTGTCCTTCCTTAATAGTACTTCTTGTTAATGAGATAGATGAGTCTGCTTGGAGTCACAAATCTGTTTCGGAGCAGTGGGAAGTTTCAGACATAAAAGTAGCTCATTCTCAGTACTCAGCAGGTTACTGTACTTGTTTTTAAAAACAGCTTTTCCAGAAAATTCTACTTCACAGAGATCTGAAAAAGTACAAAAAGAAGCATTGTTGGAACATATGGTAAAAGAGTAATATACATCCTTATCTCATTTCATAATCAAACCACCTATGGTTGTTATCTTCCTGTAATTTTAGTAGTTCATCACAAGAGCAGTCATGCATCTTGCACAACTTTGGAGTTCTGTGGTTTTTGCTGATCTGTTTTTCAAAAATACGAACAGAAATTAATGTCCTTCTAATGTGAGGCTCATCCTCAGGGAAGAATGCTTCACATACAATGTTAAGTTTGAATAGCTGTCTATAAAGCTTTGATTAAGCTGCATGAGTAATTTTTAGAACCGTCTTTTCAGGTAATTTCCAGGTTCAAGTAGCATTGCACCAACATGGGTTAGATTCACATTTTCCAAGGTATTCTTTCTGACTGTAGGAGTGAAGGCAAGCAAGCAGCCTGGCTGGAAGGTGGTAGGGTTATTGCTCTCTTACACATGCATGTGTTTTTGTTTATCTGTGGAGAAGAGTTTGAGCCTTGGTTAGGATGTCACCACTTTCAATGAATCTTCATTTTTAAAGAGTATTAATTTCAGGAAATGAAGGCTGAAACCCAAAGAGAAGTGGAGGAATGAGGGCCAGAGAAGTACTTAAATGGCAGAATTATAAGCAAACCTTTCATGCTTTCCCTGGTGGCCCACCTACCTATACAGAAACACAGAGTGCATAGGAAGCAACAAGGAATGCAAAGTCTGGGTACCTCTTTAGGGGCACTGAAATGTGGTATGGGATGGCTCACACAAACTGTGTGTGGTAGTGGAGGAATGCAGACTCTTTCAGAAGTACCAGCTGGTAAGATGAAAGAAAGGCTTGTGCTCCAGTGGTGGCTTGAATTTGCAGACCCAGATTTGCTTTGGAGGGAGTAATGAGTTGGTCATGATCAAAGGAGAGTCCAACATGAATGTCTATCAGCGAACATCTTCTACAGACTGAGTGAGCGAAGAAAGGCATTGTCTGAAAACTTCTTTAGAGAACTGGAGGAAGCTTGATTGAGAACATTGTTTCTAGTCAGCGACTTTGACCTGTCAACATCTGCTGGTTATGGTAACCTGATTTGGCACATGTAATCAAGGAGATCCTTGGGATGTGTTGAGGATGTCCTCCAATGCAAGTGCTGCCCCATCAGTCGCAGAAGGCGATCTGCTGCTCGTGAGTAAAGAGGACCTGGTGAAGAGCGGGAAGGTCAGTGGTAGCTCCAGCTACACAGCCGTGAGGTGGTGGTGAGGAAGGTAAATAGCAAGATTAGAACCCTGGAGTTCAGAGTTCAGTAATGCCTTGGTGGTTGAACTGATGAGATATTGATCAGGCAGACTAAGGTAGTGGCAAAACAAGCGTGACTGATGGACCCAAAGGCTTAGGGTCAAGCGTGGTCTGAAGTCCGGCTGATCACTATTTGCTGGTGACCTAGAAGTTCTGTAGGGCTCAGACCTGGAGCCAATACTGCTTAGCTGCTTCATAATAACCTGTATGATTCTATTGCATGCAATCTCAGTAAGCTTGCTCAGGGCTGCTCTTTTGGAGGGAAGCGGTTGATTTGCTGGAGCACAGTAACCTGCTGAGCACTCTGCTCTTCAGAGTGCTCTCAACAGGCTGAAGAAATGGGCTTGGAGGAACCTTGCCTTCAGCAAAGGCAAATGCAAATTGCTGCAGTTAGGATGGAACAACTGCATGCAACACTACACAGTGAGGGCTGTCTGGCTGGAAAGCAGCTTTGCAGAACACCAAGCTAAAAAGGGAGCAAAAAAAGTTGAGGGCTGGATTGACTAAGTATAGAGAATAGAAGACTGAAGAGGAAGGTTGAGGCACAATTCTAGTTGTTGTCTTCAATTGCCTAAAAGGAGTTTATAGAGAATTTGGGTTCAAGACTAGATGGTCCAGCACCTTGTCCAGCTGAATCATAGATGTGACCAATACTAGGGAATCCAACACTTCCCTGGGGAGGTTATTCCGATGGCTGGTTGTTCTCATTGTGAAAAACTTTATTCCTGTGTCCAACCAGAATCTCCCCAGGAGTAACTTGTTCGCATTACTCTTCTCCCTCTTCTTCGTAGCCACCCTTTAAATGCTGGAACATGGCAATAATGCCTCCCCTAAGATTTCTTTCCTCAAGCTGAACAAACCCTGTCCTTTCAGCCTTTCCCTTCATGGCAGGCTTCCCAGTTCTCTGATCATCTTTGTGGCCCTTCTATGGGCCTTCTGCAGCCTGCCCATGTCTACATTTTATACCGGGCACCAAAACTGAGCACAGCATTCCAGGTGTGGCCTGACAAGTGCTGAAGTGCTCTACACAGACACTTTCTTCTTGTAGTTCTTAATACTTTTTCAACACCTATAAATTTAGCATATCCAAAGAAAGCCAAAATCAAGTTGTGACAGCAAAGGCATGGATAAGATTTAGGACTGACAATCTTGCAGACACACAATTCCTTCTAAAAAATGAAATCTGTTAAAGAAATTGAGAACATCACACTTGTTAATCAGCATTGTGTTGTCACTCTCCATATTTATTACGAAACACATTTTTATAACCGTGAAATAGATGAGTAAATGAATAAATAAAAAAGAACTTGGCTTTGGATTAGTAATCAAAGCAATTCAGCCAGCTGATCCATACCAGATGTCAACGGATTTTTATTTCAAACCGTGAACGAGGTGTCTTGAAATACATTTTTACTTTTCAGATACTCTGGGTGAATATTTCTACTTTTACTGCTGCTGCTTCTTTTGCCAAGGATCTGATTCAATATTATAAAAATAGTAAAAAGTATACCAAGGATTTCCATTTCTCTTGTGCTGACATATTACCGTGTACTGGAAGTGGGCACAGCCAGGGCTAGTGTTGAATCTGAGTTAAAGGACAGTGCTGTCAGCCATTATTTCTCATTCCTGCATTGCTTGAAGGCTTACGATTTTCTGATGTTGGATAACAGGCATCTGAAAGTAAAGACGGTATCCTCTCCTAGCAGATATTCTATTTCAGAAGAAGGATTCTCAGGAAGTGTCTGCATTTTGAAGATATTTGAGATGCTGCATTATATATCTGTATGTCCAAAGGTGATTATCTCCTTCCTTCATCTATTACTTCGGCAGGTTTGAAAACAGAAAAAGGTAGAGACTTTGCTTTCACTGTTGCCTGTGCTGAAATATACTGAACATGCTGTGCTTCTAGGTAAATTTCATTTTTGTAAGTCTTGTTAGTTAGATTTGGGACAAAAAACACAGCTACAGTTATTTTTCCTGGGGATGTAGTGATTCCCGCTCTATCTCAAAGCACTTCAGGCATACGGAGTGCTCTGAGGGCAAAACCTACGGGGCTTGTGCCAGAGTGTGCAACTCTGCAAGCATGCTTTGTGCGTTTTAGCTCTAGTGATCACAGATGCCCACCTCCGAAGGGGGGAACCTGGTGCCTGTGAGGTGCTGACTGCACTGTTAGTGTTACTGAGGGCTTCAAGGTCTTCGTGCATGCCTGTGAATGCAGACAACTGGTGCAGTGGAGGGTGAGAATGGATGATAACAATGAAAGTCCAGTGGCATTTACATGATGTTGAGTTTATCTCCTTTTGTAAGCTAAACAGGTGAATTTAGGGAATTTTTTCCCTCCTACCATCGTTCAGTGTGCTTGGACATTGCTGTCTCTTGTTAGCTGTTGTCTTTGACAGTCCTGGGAAGATTGATGTGATATGTTTTCGAAAGGTTGTGCCAGAGGTTTTTCCAGCCTGCTTTGTACTTCCCTCAAAGTGCTGCGAGGGTTTTGGCTGCCAGGTTTCTGGCAGAGGGGTGTTTTCAGGCAGATGAAACAACTCTTGAGGGATGATGGACAAAAAGAGAGGGACCAGTTACAGAAGATATTTTTAAAGATAGTTATGAAATGCTAATAGTTCCTTCTGAATGCTTGTAGAGAGTTGTACCACAGATCGTTTGATACAGAAGTCCTCAGTGTTGCAAAATATTGGAAAGATTTTTTTTTTAAATGAAAAATATCAGGATTTTTCAGTCATTACTAAATGCTAAAACTTGTAGCAGATCTTTACAACTTGCAGTAGATCTTTCTGGAAAACATTTGAAATGCCATGGAAGGGAAATTAATAGCACCTTGACAAAATCTGAATATACAGTTGATGCAGGTGAAGATGGTGAAGAGTGGTGTCTCTTAAATTTAGTAAAGAATTCAAGTTTTTCACTTTCTTTGCATTTTACTATTTGGATTTAAGAAGAGATTAATGCCAAACATGGTTTCACTCAAATATCCTATCTACTTGTGAACTTAAAAAAAATTAATTCTGAATTGCTTGCTGAAGACCAGATATGAAGTTACGCATTCACAAAGATCCAGACTCCTGTTTTACTGACGTAGAGCACCAAGGCATTGCTTTCTAGAGAGCACATCTTCACTCTGCCTTAGCTGCCAGAACTGGTCATGAAGTCACTAATGATGGATAATATTTTTTAGATGTTGTCTTATGTACCTCACTCGGCTTGATAATAAGCATTCTCACTTCTCAAGTGTAAGTGTTTTAGGGGACAAGAGTGAAAGAGTTTTAGTTTGATTTGGTTTTGGTTTTTTTCACCTTTTCTCCCCAGATTTGTATGAGTTTGGACCTGTAGCTGTGCTGGGGAATTACTTAAGTGCTCACTTGTAAGCTCTTGTGGATGTGCTTCCTACCTTGACATCCTTTTGGCCCACAAGTGGAGTATCAAGTGATAGACAAGGAAAATTTTGTTTGTAAACTGGAGGCATCAGACTTGTACAAACTTTAATCTGGGATTCTTGTTTTGAATACAGACATGCTAATTATTATTCATGAAACGCTGAAAATGCATATACGATACTGTAACCAAACAGAAATCTCCCCTTTAAGATGGCCTCCCCAAGTCTGTTAGATTGTTAAGTCAGTTTCTCTTAACTCATTATTAATTCTAGCCATAGTACCAATTATATTTTGTGGTAAGGTTTGTTTTTTGAGAGCAGATTTGTGGTAAAACTATGCTGAGAACTTCTCTGCTTATAGGGATCACTTTTCCTGCTGAATTTGATTTGCATTACTGTTTATCTGTTCTGGCTCTTTACATACACTTTTAAGAAGGTATAAATCAGCACTGCTGCTTCCAAAAAGACTCAGTGAATGCTTTTGTCATTCTGCATGCTTCTGAGCAGCCACCTGCATTAATATTGAGGGTGCATTGGCTTGTGCATGAATCCAAGTTGATTAGTCAAGTAGAGAGTGCAGTTCTTGTTTTTATTCAGAAAACGGACTTTTTTATGAAGGGCGAAAAATTTATTCTGAAGCAGAAGCCAAGATATGGATATCATTTTACATGTTTGTACATTTACACACCATAGTTTATAGGCTGCATGCAGCTCTCCCAACTCAAAATTGCAGTATCTTGTTGTGTTGGACATGAAGCCTTGAGATCCAAATATCCTCTTCTGAAAAGCTTTGTAGAGAATTACACTAAGTAGTAAAATTTAGTTTTTGTGATACTGTGTAAAGCTAATCTTGAAAACATAAATTAGCTAAACATTGAGTTTTCAATAGCTTTTTAACAAGAGCTTTTTCAGTTGAATGGTTTGTTAAATTTTGCAGCACTTCTGAAGTCAAAACAACCACTGCGTTTTCTCAATTGGTTATGGAAATTGAGTACGACTTAATGTTATGCTCAGAAGAAAAATCTAGAAGCAACAGCTCACCCCAAGCAGTGGTCTGATGGAAACCAAACATTTTGAAAACAATTTAGTGTTACAGGAAGAGAAATTATACTCTACACAGTCCCTTTTGCCATTTTGACCAGCATCTGCTCTGTGGGGAGCAATTTGCCTGTCCCGCCAAGGATAAAAAGGTATGGTAATGCACTGACAGCTGTTAACAGCGGCTACCAAAGGGATGTGGAGAGAACACACATCTTTTCTACAAGCAGAATTATGTAAAGGCTCCATTCCTCTTAGTTAAAGATCTTATCCTTTTCAGTCTCAAAATGCTGAGAATCAGAAGGCGGAGATAGGGATATTCTGCTATTGTTTTGTTGGTATCTCCTGTTTCTGAGTCTATGTGGTTGTTGCAAGCACAGCTGAAGAGCAAGCTAGCTGACATTTAAGCAGAGCAGATATTCACCACTGGTTTTCCTTCTGTGTTGCTGCTAAATGGAAGTATTGCTTGGCTGCATCGTTTGAGGGAAAGGATTTAAATATGACTTCATATCATTCATGTTTTTGACTGCAAGTTTTTGAACTTGACATTGAATTGATACCTTTTGGTAACTTTTATCTCTCTGACTTGTATTTGAACGCTGCGTGGCCACAATGATGAGAAGGTGATTAGGCCATTGCCATGCAGACACCATCTCTGTGCATTTAGCAGAGCTCAGATTTGATTCTGCTGCTGCAGACATTATTGTGTCATTTTTTCTTTTGCTTTCCTCTCTTCCTCATCGTTCCTCTGTGGCCTGCCACGGCTCAGGTGCTGCCGGTTGCTGTTAGTGTCCAGGATTTATGAGCCATCTTTCATAGCAGATCTCACTTTCCTGGCAAGAACTAGATGGATGAAGCATCCTGGGTTATCACTCAGTGCTGGTTTGGTCATGAAGAGCATGTGGTTGCATTGCAAGGCCTGATTATTTCTCAGGAAGTCCATTCACTAGCAAGGAAATACTGAGGAAATATTACAAAAAAAGTTAAAATATTAACAGTGGTGATTTTTTAGTTAAACTTCAGAGAAAGTATGACAGTATGCTCCCACCCATATTAAAAAAGTACCCTCAAGATAAATCCAGTGTTAGAGTAGAGGATGAATTTTTATTGACTCCGCTTTGAATTGTCGCCTATTTATGCCTGGCTTATCCTGGGGATCACCTGAGCAACGACAAAGACAGCTCAACACAAAACAGAAGTAGTGTGTAGTTCCTTAAAATGATGCTTTTATCATGTGTTTTAGCCTATGTTAAACTCTTGAGTCATTTCACATTGCAACATGAAGTAAAACATTCTTCTGGCTATTTATTTGTGTGTTTGCATATGTTTTTAATTTTTTTGTGAGACAGTAAAGTAGACAACTTTCTCAGTATTTTGCGTAATGGCAGCGCAGAATGTTATGACTCTATCTGCTTGGCAAAATGTCTTGCTGAGATGTAAATAGATTTCTAATGGCTGTCAGGCTCTGTGCCCAAGAAATTTTCTTGTAGATATCTCATTACAGAAATAACATCATCAATAAAATAGCTGAAATATTTTGAAAATGCGGGAATATTCTTTACATCAGTAACTGCAAGGAAAATACCTACCATATGCATAATTTGAGACAGATTTAAAAACTGTAATTTATCATAATTATCTGCATATTATAATGGCAAAACACACTTAATTGCTTTTGACTGGACTGGTATTATGATGAGAAGGAAAGTTAACAGCAGATGGCCCTACTGTCAAAACTGTAGTCTCTCAACCCAAAATGAAGTAGCAGACTGAACATAACATGTTTCTGGCTTCTTTTTCTGTTTTTCAGCAGTAAGTATGAACTAGCATTTGGAGGGGTTGTGAATGTTTACAGACCAGTAGAAATTGTCTTAGTTGGTGACAAAAATAGCAATGAAAACTTGACTAGATAGGATTCCTCATCCCATTATGACTTAGATTTTCTAAAGCATATGAAGTTGCTCAAAAATTTAAAATGGTCTGAAAAAAAATTCTTTCCGAAATATTAGAACAGATTATAGCACTGTTTTCTGCCCTTTTACCACCATATGTGCATCTTCTACTTCATACAGCAATGAAAAAAAGAAGTGCTTAATCTTCTATACCTGCCTGTCTGTGAAGAAATAAATTAACAGTTGAAGAAACAGATAAATTTGCAGTGCTTCAAATAAGTTCAGCTTTGCTGCATCAATTGCAATATGCCTGAAGGATTTGTCTTGTATTAATCACAGTGTGCATGCACAGATGTGGTGCTGTAAAAATCCCAGCACCTCTACTCACAAAATGCCCGAGAGAACTGAAGAATTAAGATTACATTTGTACAAAGTTAAATTACAGAATGGGAGAGAGAAAGGCTGGTTTGGTTTTGTTTTTTTTTTTAAATGTCTAGCCAGAGAGAATCACAATAAGCAGGTGGTACATTATACTGCTGGATGGTCAATAAAAGTAAATTAGCTGCTTCAGCTGATAGAAAAGAAATGCTGGCCTGATCAGCTTAAATAAAGGTGACATGTTATTTGTGAAATAATGTGAATACCGAAATGTGGTTTAACCCCAAAGTTTGTTTGTATATTTGTACGTACATTTTGTCTGTGCTTCATATTATAGATTTTATAACAGTTAATCTTCTAGACTAAAATAATGAGTGAATTTATTAGAAAGCAGAACTCATTACAGGGAGAGATTTATTATTTGCTTTGTGTCAGGATAGATCTTGCTCGGATGTGCTGATTGATGGGACAATGTAATTTGTTCATCATAGTAAAAATATGTAAAAAGAAAACAGTAGGGCAAAGATATTTTGCACCTTAAACATTCTCCCTTTTTACAGTCCAAGCCTAACAGGAAGATTTTTAGAAGACATCCTATTTTTTAAAGGGCTAACCAAAATAAATCACTAGATTTGTTAGATCTAAATTAAATAATAAGACATAAGCAGTCTAGTAAAAAACCTTTTTGCAGGTAATTTTAACACTGAGATGATGCATATTTGTATATATTGTTTTAAACTTTTTTCAATACATCATCATTTAGAGGTGATGTTTCTGGAAACCGACAGCCAGTTGCCAGTTACAATCTGTTTTATGCCTGTTTTAGGAGGCTGTTAGTTTTTTAATCTTTAAATGAATTCTTTAGGAATTTTCCCATTCTTCATTTTTCCTTGGAATCATCCTTATCTTTGTAGGAGACTCTCAAGATAGGTTTTCTCTGAACAGCTAGTAATGTGATATTTTGCTTTTACCTCATGCTGGTCTTTGAGCATCCTCTAAGAAGGTTTCTGTGATCCAAAGTAAAGTTCCAAGTTCAAATTAATTAAAATATCTCATTATTTGAATCTGATTCATGTACTGTAGAGGTTTTCTTGGGAGGCTTTAATGAATCAAGTTTGAATTAAAATGAAAAAACTTGATGATTCACTTATCTTTTGCTAATTCTCTACATTCCCTTACAAAACATTAAGGCAGTACACAGGGGTCTTGGAAGTCAGTTGAAGAGCTTAATCTCACAAAAGTTTTTAAGAGCTTATCTGCTAAGCTATATTTTTAAACGGATGCCTTATGCAGTTCTGGTAAAGTTCTGGTTGCTGTTGGAGAATCTTATTTCTCATTTCTTCTTAGCAGTTTTGCTAGACTCTTTTGCACTCTCCAAAACCTAAGCAAAGAAGCAAAACCCATCACAAAAATGCATCAATTTGGATGATTTAAAATTTTGGCTATTGTTTCACCTCTGCCTTTATTTTTCCACACTTCTTTTTTTTAAACCTCTGTTAAACTAATTATTCACTTTTATTTATTATTCATCAAAGTGTTGTGCTCTCATTATAAAGCCTATATTCCCTATCTTTTTATGAGTCAGCAGAGGGGTGAATTGTAGAACACGTGCTAACTATCAAGATTCTGAAAGCATTTCTGTAAAGAAAACATCATTTTTTGTTTGTAGCAGGTTGACAACTGAAATCTTGACGAGTGAAAGCAGAGCAGGATATCAGGAAAAGAATGAAAGGCTAGCTATAAAAATACAATAATATTCCAAATGTTACAGGGAAACGATCAATAGAATCATTAGAGAAAATTTAAAATAGTAAGGAAGTCACTTTGAAATTATGGCTCGACATTTTTAGTCCAGTAAAATGTTCTGGCATGGGTTAAACAGTTTGATCTTGCAATGAAGCCTTAGGTCTAGAGCAAAGGAGTAGAAATCTCCATCAGTGTGCACTTACAGGGAAGTCTTTCTTCTTCATGTAACTAATTGGAATCAAGTGTCCTTGTGTAGGGCTTCTAAAAGTATGTATAGTCACATTCTGTTTCAGCCCTAGGTAGTGCTTACTCTTCTTGCTCTATAGAATTATTGTTCTTGCTTCAAATATTAAATCATGTTTTAGTTGTGTAAGAACTAACTGGCTGTTTTTTACCACTGCCAAATTATGAAATTGGGTATTTTTTTTTTTCCAAGTATTTATACCTCAACTCTAATACGGAGGAAAACCAAAAATGGTATTTATGGAAAATGAGTCTTAAGTTGTTAAGGGCCTGAAGGTTGTCACTGTGATGTTGCACATGTCAGCAAACCAGCAGATTCTGGCACTACAGATGCTACACAATGCCTCTAAAATTCTTCTTTTTCCTGCCAGTACAGACAAGCTCGGAAGGCCTCTGTTGACAGGTAATGAGATCTAATAAGAAAGGGGAAAAGGGGTAGGTGGGAATGAAAGAGTAAGGGAATATCCATATTCATTATTTAATCAAATAAAATTCTCTTGGTGGATTTTGGGAATACTCATTCCTTGCTTCAAAAGCTTCTCCGTGATAGCTGTAAACAAATTACCTCTACGAATAACTTCTTAATCAGGGAAGAGTAGAGCTGTTCTCTACTTGATCTCTCCCTTTGGGTGGTCCCAGTAAGAGAGCAGCAGCCTTCCTTCTGATGGCTTGGCTTCAGAGAAGCTGTATGATATTATGCTGACAGCTGTAGACCTCTTTTTGTTAGGGATAACAAACATCCTGTGCTGAGGACAGCATCAAGCCCAGCCTGCAGTATGCCCAATTAGAGAAGCTAAAATCTCATTTGTTTCACCATGGGAGTCTCTGAAAGCACACCGTTTTGACCTCATTACAGTATTTTTAACTTTACAAAAACAATTTCATTATGGAAATTAAAGAAGCTCATTTAGTCTCAGCATTTATGCTTAACTTAATAAATTCCACAAGCGTATCAGTTGCCCTAGTGTGCAGGCTTTTTGTTCTTTATCTAAGAAAAAATTTGTTTTAGAAACTATTTGCAGAGACTGTTTCATAAAGGAATGTGCCATTTTAATATACTGGTTATTTATCGTTAAAATGAACAAATTTCTGGACTCCATTGTAGTTATTTTCCTTTGTTGAACATCTGAGCATCGACCAGCATTGACTCTGCTGTACTCTACTTCTATAAGTCAGTGAAAAGATGTCAGATGATAATCTCTTTTAGTCCCTAGCAATGTGGGCTAAGGATAGGATACCTTAAGGTGAAGTAGCTGTTTATCCCACTAACTACATGTGAAATGCTTTAGTTTCCCTGAAATTTTTCTTTAAGATGAAATAAATCAATAAAAGGGGACTGCTATAAACTGTGCAGTTATTATATAGTTCTGAAAACAAACTAAATTGATTGTAAGCATCTGTTTTTATGTATTTTTTCTCCTTGGAATATGTCCCAGTGGCTTGTTCTTTGTTAGAATGATCCAATTTACTTAATAAGCTATAAATATGTTGAGCTCAAGTCAACAAAGGTGTTTTCAACAAACACAGCAGTATAAATAAATCAAACTTTTTTTTTGCAACTCGTATGGGCTGCAGTAGGAGAAAGGTAATCAGTATCAGTGGTGCACCTGGGGCTTTTCTGGTCTCAGGTGTCAAATTCTTTTTTCTTGCTGCTGGTGTTGGCACTGTCACCACTGCTCCATTTTTACTTGCTGTTGTAGACAGGAGCTGGAAGGAAATAGGAGTGAATGAGGCAGAGGCAACATTGTTCCACTACTCTTCATCTTTCCTCTACTGTCACTGGAGCTAATCCACCAGCTTCCTCAAATTCCCTGTGTTAAGATTTATTTAGACTGGTGAGAGGTGTCTGCTTAAATCCAGCTTAAATAACTGAGTCATTTTTCAGAGAAGTCGCTGTCTAGATTGTTTCAAAAGTGGGTTGTGTTTAGTGGCCATAATAATTTGTTTCTCCTGTAGCTTCCTCTTTCAGTCAAGCTATGGCATTTTCCATAGTTAGAATGTGAGCTGTCTTTGTCTGCTTTTTCATTTAACCAAGGTGAAATGATGCAAAGGACTGTGAGAACATTCTGTTTCCCTTAAAATAATTGGACTTCAGTTCTTCAAAGATGGTTGTTTTCATTTTTTCTCTGCTGAAACCCCAAATCTTTATATTACTGAGAGCTGAAGTGGTGATTTTATCATTTTCATCTCTCTTGGCTCTCAAGCAATGTGATAAGAAGTAGAAGTTGGGCTCATTTAGATAAGTGAGCACACTTATAAATAAATAAAGCTGTCGGAATGGAGGATTGGTGCAAATGGCTAATCTGCAGCTGGAATGCACCTGGTATTCTCTTAAATTACAGATGCACAGTCTCAGTCTCTCTTTGGTTCTCCTTTGGAGACATTCAAAACTTGACTGAACATGGCCTTAAGCGACCTGATGCAGAACAAAAGTTGGCCTGCCTTGGAGTGAGGACTTGGTCAAGATGACATCCACAGCTCTGTGCTGTGGTTCTAAGTCTAGGGGGGAAGGACTAGCAGATGCTGAACATCCAGTTTCAGTGGATAGTTTTATTGGAAGCATAATTTTTCACCAAAAATTGCTTCAAACAGCTGTGTGAAGCAGGGCAATGAATAAGTAGTCACTGGAAACAAATTCTGTGAACTCCTCATGGTTGTAAGCTGGCACTGCCATCAAAACCACAGCAATGTGCTATTCCTTTCTCTGTCTTGCTCTCTCTTTCCCTCCTCTCCCCACTTACCCCATTTCTTTGCCCTGCTCTTCTGCTTTTCTCTGTAGCCATCCCATATCCCTACCTGGTTAATGCACCAACCACTCTGTAGCTTCATTGTGAACAGAACAAGGGACTGATCTAGCTGAAAAATCCATTTTAATGGACTGAGTTTCAGTTAGTTTTTTTAAAATTGAAAAAAAAAGACCTTGGCAGAGATGTAAATGTGTGTGAGAGCATGGATGTCTTGGGAACAAACTGGTCTGGGACGTTTGTAATATTTTGATTTTTTTACTATATGTGTAATAAAACAAATTATACAAGGTGAATGGTAGTCTTGGAGATCTTTATTTATTCATACAAATCTAAAGAAGAGACTGAGATTCCTGTTGAGTCTGAATAATGGCAATCTTCTGTCATTTGGTGTACTGTGAGACTTACTTTTTTTCACTATTTCAAATGTCATTTTGTGTGTTAAAAAATATCAGGACCCCATCTTGCATAAGCTGCATAAAAAATGCAGTTTCTCTGCCTTTCTTTCAAAGCCAATTAAAGTGTAAAGCAGAAATAATACAATGTGGTTAAATTATGGATCAAGCAGTTGAGCAGATGTATCATTGAACGGTACTCCGTCCATTTTATGCTATTATAAACTACAGAAGCGCTATGTTTACTTCCTTTATAAATCAAGCAAATCTTGTTTTTATTGCAGAGAGTGGGAGGTGAGGTAATAGTGGAGTGGGAGGATAATTTAGAATAGAGGTACCTGCAACATGCAGATACAGTGCTCCAGAGTATTAGGATATGTTATGTTCCTTTTGAGAAGTTGTTTGTAATGATTGTTAATAGCATCCCACAAGAGGAAGCAGAATGTAAGTATGCTGAAATCCAATCAAATTTGCGATATAAAGTTCAGTATCATTTATATCAGATGAGACTCTTAATAGGAGGGCAATCAACAATTTTATCAGGAGCTCAGTCCGTACTCCTTCAATTTATTGAAGTTGTGAGTGGTCTGACCTGTCTGTTTTCCAGAAGAACCCTATATTTAGTAGTTATCAGAAACTAAAAGGGCAATAACATAGAAAAAATGAGGGAAAGAAGATAGTAATTCTAACAGGTAATGAGGCCATGTGTTACAGAGAGAATTTTTTTTACAGCTGACATATAACAAAATGAAGAAAAATGGAAAGTAAACATTCGACTTCCATCTAGTTTTCCCTTCTAGTTAGGATGTCCTACTGTGGTTTGACAAAGTTGGCATCCTTTAACTCAAGCCTGTTTATTCAGTAAACAAGAGGCCCTACCAGTGTCACTGCTTCTTCTCCATCAGTTATTTCATCCTCAGGAAAGAAAGCTGCCTACTTGGAACAGATTCCAAGTATGCATATATGCACTTGATCTGATACTGTAAATAACTTCTCTTCACAGAGTCATGTTTTTCTAGAGCAGAACAAACTGAGGAGGGCTTTGAATATTTGAAAGGACATATTTTGGCAAGAGAGCTAATGATAATAATAGTGCTATGTACTCTGAAAAAAATATCTATTTTCAGAAACCTTTTCATAGCAATCTGGTAGGAAATCTACCTATCAAAAAAAAAAAATGCTGGCTTTTAACAAATGGCTTCTAGGCTCATCTTTGTTGTTTTTAAAATTGTTGCTTTGACTTCTGGTTTCATTAAGGAAAAAAGGTTGCAGAAAAGTTTGTGGTGTCTTCGAGTTGAAATGTTGACACCAAAATCAGTGTGAGATTTATCATGAGTGTGTATTTATATACATACACTTCCTCTGTGTGTGTGTATATGTATGCATATATATGTGACATCTGATGGCAACATCAATGAATGATGTAGTAATAGAAACGTAATTTTTTGGAGGAATTCTGGAGTTATTTCATCAGGTATATTTGAAGAATAGAGAGAGAGAACTAAATGATGACTTGCCAGCTAGACCCCCAGTTAAGAAGACTGCTGAGAATGTGATGTTAAATATACTGAGCATTGTGATGGTGTTTAGACACAGCAAATTTAGTGGCTTCTTAAAAACAAAAGCCTTTCCTCAGAGCAGGTGTGTCCATGATCTTAGGGCTTGGGAAATGAATGGGAAAGTTTAGCTTTTTTATCTTACTTGGTGAAAGTAATTGCAACCCTTCCCCTTCATCTGTCTGATCATTTTCTCTGTTATAGGTCTCCTTACCTTTCCTTCTCCACCCGTGCAAGTTCAGGATCACCTTGATATCTGTACCTAGAGCTGTAGGAAACTGTTTCTGTTGTGGTTGTGCATTTAACAGTTGGGCTGCTTATACCAGCTTAATCAACTCTTTTCTCCTCATCATAAAGTTCTTCCTTGGTTATTATGTAACCAGATGTATATTAATCTGTCCCGAAGCAGTTAAGATATTTGAAACCACTGAGTATCTAACAGGCTTCCCACAGCTATCCCATGTGTATACAAAAGGCAAAGCAACTTCAGAGAAATCTGTTCCTTGTAAGTACTTTCCAAGCAGTGAAGCACTAGATTGCACTGTAATGTATATCAACAAATTAAAGCAATTTTACTATGAAGGTCTTTGATTAGGACACTCAAAAATATGCATGTTCCATGGGATATGCAAGTGTCATTGGATATGGTGAAAGGACATCCACCAAGAAATGTAAACATCTTTTGTACAAGACCCTGAAACCTCTTGCAAATGGAAATAAACAAGTTCAATAGAAACTTTGACCCAAATGCATCGTTAGTTGCAGCCTACAGGTTCTTTTTCAAATCATTAACTGCATCTTGTGGTGTCTTGCAAAGAAAGAAATGGAGGCTACAGTTTAATGAGTCTTTCTTTAAAATAGATCTGACAGGCAAGCTTCTTACGATTGGCCAATTTAGGAGTTAGAAAATGCTTAAATTTAATTCAACCACTAGGGCTTTGTAAATGAGTATACATATATATATGTACTACATGCAATAGTAAAATTGTCAGATGTGTTATGTACTTCATTTACCGTAAACTCCCAGCTGCCCTGCCTGTATTTTGCCCATTAATCTCTCGTGGACTTTAACACTTCAGACACACATTCCTGAAAAGCCCAAATAATTATCTTATTTTATCTATCAAAATTAACTTGTCATATGAATAATTCTTCTTTTTTTTTTTTTTTTTAACAGCCAGGGATGAATTTTCCTCAGACTGTGTATTTTATTTTGCTGTTGTATATGCAGAGCCAGACAAACATGGGTATGCTGTTACTCCGACCTGCTGTCAAATCCAGGATGATATTTTGTTCTGAGCTCATGATGGATTTCTAGTTTGTATTTTTTGGTCTACCTGGTTTTAAAAACAAAGGATTTGTGCTGTGTGTGTGTAGACATACACAGAAGTAGGCTTATGCTGTAAATCAGTACTCGATTTTTTTATATTAATCTGAAGATTAATAGATTTGCCTCATCAATTAAATAGATAGCATGAAGACATTGGTATAAGAATTGCTTTTTAAATTTCTTCCAAATAAATATTGATACAAATTTGTAATCCCGTGTGTTTTCCTGACTTTCTTGGGACGTCTTCAAAAGTAAAATCCTTGAAAAATGTACCATATTTATTTTTTTACCATAAAGCCACAGGTGACATTAACATGGTCAAAGGAAAAATTAGGAAAAATATGACTTTTCTTATTACTTAACTCACCGTAGAGTTTTTCAGTGTGGCAAATCACACTTTGTTTTGGGAAAGCTATGAGGAAGACATGTTCAGGGACACCCATCCCAGCTTCTCCCATGGCGCTCATGAAGGTAACACTTATTGTTAGTGTAAATGCTGGGGTCTTGGGGAAGAAAGAAGGAACTGCACCAGGCAGGGCTGTGAATCCTGTTGCTGCCAACATGACACAGCGCTCTGCCCGGGCTCTGGGGTGTTGCTGGTGCTGAAGTTGTGTAGGACAAAAGGGTAACTGAGGTTCCAAGGTTCTGTTGGGCTGCATTCACCCTTTTTTCCGTAAGCTGGAGTGTGAGCAGACAGGAAGACATCTCTGGCAGCACAGTTGTCAGCTTTTGCTGGGAGCTTCAGAGGGCAGTGGGTTGCAGGCAGTGATCTCTGCAGATTTGGAGTTACAAACAAGTTTTCATTTGGTGTACTGTTTTACCTTTCTCTTCTTTCCTGTTCTCATCAAAAGGGAAGATGTCTCTGAGAGAGTAGCAAACTCTTTCACCCTAAATTGGTGTGAGAATGTCTGTACAGCTTTTAGGTTTATGCTATATCCCATCTCCAGGAGAGACCCGTAGCAGATGCTTTGATAGAAAAAATCAGCAGAACAAACAGTCAAAAATGTTTTTCAATTTTTTGTCCTCCCTTCTTCCACGAATTTGATAGTTTGATAGCTTCAGAAGGGTATTGCCAGCAGAAGAGAAGGAAGGTGGCAGCTGAGGGGTTTATTTATTCATTTTATATTTAACTTCCTTAAATGCTACCCTGATGATTGTGTCATCAGTTCTTTGATGCAGAGTTTTTCACAATTTATTTTGCATTTCTAGTTTGATTAATATATTAGTTACAATAAAAGTGAGAGCAAGAAACTTTAGATGCGTATGTTTTGTTAATTTTCCCATGAATAGTTATATATTTTTATCCTAGCTTTTTTAGATCTGCTTATTTGAATTTAAATAAGATATTACTGACTGTTCATTTGTATAATTTTTACTCATATTTATTTGATGCTTTTCAGTATGATATTGCTCATTCTCACATATATTATTATACATGTGCTTTATAATTGTAGAGAATTATTGAACAATGACTGTTAGAATGGAAATTTTCTATGTTATCATTATTTTACATTCAGGCTTGAATTGACAGCACTATAAACCAGAAATATTTTGACATTTGATTGTTTTTTCCTTTCTCTGCCTGATTGAAATGGTCATTTGCTTTGAGTGGTATTTCTGTACAAGTCCCTCGTACACCAACTCTAGAAGCTCTAGAAATACTGATCAGTTTTCAATTGAGTTCTTTCTTTCAGGCATCTCTGAGTGAAGTTTTATTCACTTTGGTGTTGACTGGAAGAGTAGAAGAATAGTTGCACCATCAACTTCACTGTCCCTTTATCCATGTGGAAGCTAAAACAGTCAGTGTTTACCTTGAATGAATGGTTACCTTTCATCTTAAAAGCATCACCTTCCCTTTTGTCATTCTAAAATGTTAACTCATGATGATTAGTTCCTCAGTCTGCAAGAAAGGAATGATTTGGCACCGTGAGGAGATGATTTGGGTGTACATAAGCCCACAGGGGGTGAAAAAGGAGGCCAGGCTTCTGGCATGACAGATGGGGTGGAAGACTGGGTGAACTTAGTATGGACTGGATAGAGGAGGAAATGTGGAATGGGGATTTTGGACCCTTCCAATACAGTGAGGGAAAAACAACGGCATGTGCAGCTGGGAGGATTGAGGTTGCTCGGAGAGAGGGTGTGTCCTGCAGAAGGCAAGAAAGCAGAGGAGGCCTGGGACATTTAAACTGACAGCATCTAGTTTTGTTTTAAACAAGGAGTGGGTTATTACAACGGCTGGTGGAAGATAGGGGACTTCAAATTAGAATACTTCTGAAAAACAACTTATTGGCTTTTGAGAGTTTCAGATAGTTGAAGTAAATGAACTTGGGCCATTTCTTAAAAATGCGGATCTGGACGTCTTTTGCTGGTTGGTGTAAAAATAGATGACGCTGCTGAGATCCAGCAGTGGCAGTGCTAGTGAGTAGAGACTGCTGCTATACTCATTATTTGTCCTTTTTTTTCCTGAAAGACTTGTCAAGAAGACTGTCTGGAAGATTTTTATCTAACTGGAACCTTAGTTCACTTGTTGCAACTCTTCCCTTAGGATCTGGTGATACTGCTCAACTCCAAAATATTTTGTAGCCCTATTTGGAGCTGGACCTTTTTTTTCCTGTTTCACCTTTTACAGAAGTCCTGTCCCTCTGCCTGATATTTGAGACCCACAGAGTTTGTGAGCACAGTGTTTGTCTTTGAGGAAACAGGTATTTCAACTTTTTATTGCATGTTAGGGCTTTGTAGTTATATTTTATCATGAAGTACAAGTCTTCATTAATACATTTTCTCCATCTGAAAACTGTCTGAAGCCAGAAAGTTACTTTTTACTGATTTCCTACACTTTTTAATTCAAGTGACCCTCACAGATTTCCTTTTTTTTCTTTTTTTTTTTCCTCTTTTAACCTGTACAAGATGCAGTAAATCCATGGGAAGTGTAATGTGTAAAGTCAGAGCTTATAAGGAAAGGAATATAGAAATTTGATACTTTTGGGGCTAATATTGTGTCAGTGTGATTTTAAAGAGTTGGTGAACTTTAAAGAAATGTTTGCAGGCTCTTCCTAAGCATTATTATGTAACCTAAAATTTGTGTTCAGAATGTCTTTGTACTCTGAAGTTAAAAAGAGTAATTGAAGTTTGCAGAAAGGAATCAGGAAAACACTGTAACTGTGGATGCTTCTGGTGTCAGTTTTTGGGATGGTTTTAATGATCTGTAGCTTGCAAATAGTTGGAAAATGTTCTCTTTTACTTCACTGAAAAGAACAGCTTGCAGCAATGGATACGTTTTACAGTTGCATCAACTGCACAATTACTAAGCAAGGATAGGAAGCCTGACAGTTTTACTTCTAGCAAAGCTGACCTCTGGAGGATTTTATTAAAGGAATTTCGTTTTTTTAACAGCTGAACTGAAAAAAAAAGAAACCTCTCATGAAACAGAGCCAACAGATTGTATTGCTAACCACATTCCTTCCAAACTTCAGGAACTTCAAGAAATCAGTGTAGTTTAAGTTTCTACGTAGTGTTATTTGAGAGTATGGAGTAGAGTTGCCTTTGTTCTAAATGCAGTATGAATTATCACCCTAGTCTCTCTCTTGGTTTATGGGTGCAGTCCTCTTTCTTACCTGGATGTAACCATGACTTATGTATTAACCTGAACAGTTTCATGGCTCCTCAGTCTTTACAGGTTGGTAAACATGTGTCATGGCACAGAGATAGATGTATCTGTCAGGAATGTAGAGCCATGCTTATTTCATTGATGCACATTCCTGTGGCAGGATGAAGGAATACCATTAGGTTAGGAATAGAGTTTCTATCTAAAAACCAAAACAGCCCCTTCCTTTATTCTCCAACCAGACAAACGACCCCTGGCAAACCAACCAAAAACCTCACTAAAATCTAAAGCACTGAAAAAATGCATAGTTCAGTGTTGTATTTGGAGTATTTGTATAGGTGAAAACCAGTAATTTTCAGTAATTATATAATCTCAAGATAATTTTTTTTGCTGGAAAATGTAAATATGAAAGTTACTGGATAGACACAAAGAATAAGAGTCAAAAGGAAGCTGACATGATTTTTTGCACAGAATCAAAAGAGATTTTCAATAAAATATGAAAGTTAGCTTTACTTAAACTAGGTTTTTAATTATTGAAATATCCTTTCTAGTCACTGAAAGGAATGAAATTCTGTAATTGAGCATTGCCTATTTCTGTTATACACATGGCATCTTTTACCTTACCTGGGAAGCCTACAAGCTTTCTGGTTATAGTCTATAGTCTATATGATATAGATGATATTTATAGATACATATATATATATATATATATATGTATATTATATTTTCCTGGAGGATGAGGAATGGTATCTAAACACAAGTATGTGGAAGAAGGCATTTATCTGCATGTTGTCCATGCTTTGTGTGAGACTAATGCAGGTAGGAAACTTACAGTTTACAAATACTGACTACAGTTTCTAGATCCTCTGGTTCCTCCCAGCCTCACATGTGTGTTGGGGTAGGGATAAAAAAGACTAAGACAAGATCTTCTTGGTGGTGCCCAGAGACAAGACAAGAGGCGAAGAGCATAAATTCAAATACAGGACATTCAATTTAAACATAAGAAATTTTACTACTGTTTGAGTGGTCAAAGACTAGACTGGTCTGCCCAGAGACCTTATGGCATCTCCATCTTTGGAGACATTTAATACCCAACTGCACATGGCCACGGTCAGCATGCTGTAGCTGGCCCTGCTTTGAGCAGTGGGTTGGACTAGGTGGACCTGCCAGCACCCATTCCACCCTCAGTTGTCCTGTGTGCCATTTTCATTTCATTGCAAACAAAATTTTGGTTGCATTTCTTCTCTGATTCCCAAGTTTCTACATCGTCTTTTCATACAGACTTGAGAGAAATTTCTACGCATACTGAAAAGCTGCACCGTTGAGGGGTTTAGAACTGCTTCTTTCATACAGAGTAGTTAAAGGTTGCCATTCATTGAGAAATATAATATAGCAGCAAAATACATATAGGGATTTAACTATAATTTTTGGAATCTCAGGAGTCATAGCTAGCCACTCATGTGTCCGTTTTATATGTTGTGCTACAAGCGTGGTTAAGCTTTCACATTAACTTTTCGTACAGATCACACTTTTTCTGTATAAAGTGTTTGCTGGGCTGTTCTCAATCTGTTAGATGGCAACAGAATTTTAAAATGTCTGCTCTATTTGCTCAGCTAAAGAATGCATTCACATTGACAGGGTCTACATTCCTTTCTAGAGAGGCTATACTTCAGCCATCCTTAAGGAAAGTACAACTCCACTGTTTAATCCATTGTCATAAAATGATGGGACCTCATTAATTTTTGGCATGGGGAAAGAGGGGCTCATTATTATTAGGATAATAAGCTGTGCCAAATGGATGGAATTGATATTAAATATTGTGCAAAAAGAAAATGCTGCTTAAAGAGTAGGATCCATTAGTGTTTATTATAAAGAGTGTATTCTCTGGGCAAAGATGTATCATCTGGAAATATTTAAAATAGAGTCTATTATGATCGTAGTGAAGCCTCAAGAAGTTGGGAGGACTTTGAAATGATAATAGCTGCTAGGTAAAATACCCCACTGAATCAGACCTGAAGTAACAAATGTATTATTAGATGTTTGAGGGAGATGAATGTAATTTTCTGAATATACATACTGAATATGTATACCTTCTGCTTTGTATTGCCCTTTGAAGGGAGGTGGGGATAAGGCATTTGATGTTCCTATCCTTAGCCTGATTACCACATCTATTGCATTTTCACAGGCAGAAATTTTATGGCTGGCTTTTTTATCCTCAAATTCCCATCCTAACACCCTGTTCTATGGCATACACATATTACAAACACTTTGCTTTGGCCTCTTATATTTCCTTACTCCATATGTTAGATAAAATTTTGTGTTCAGTCCTCAGTTTTAAAATCTGGAATACTGAATGAGTATTTGACAGTGACAAAAGCTGATAAATCCTCTTCTGTCGGTATTCTGTGTTCAAATGGAACAACTTGCTGCAGAATTATAGAAAGAAGATTAAATACACTTTAGGTCAGATTGTGGATTCACCTTGTTTAGTTAGAGACAGGGATAGACGTGAGAGAAAAGACAGCTGCTGGGGTAGAGCATCCATCCACCTTTTTGTGGCAAAGCTCTTAAACTCCACGTCAGTTTATGCTGCAGTAGACAGCTGTCTCTTTCAGGTCTTTGGCGTGGGCAAAGCCATCGGTAACGTTGTGGTGGCTTTACTCTTCCAGTGACCCATCCCATGCAACAGCACAGGGTGTGTAGGGGCAGTCTGGAAGACAGTTCTGTAGAAAAAGGCCTGGGGGTTGTGTTGGACTTAACACTAGTGCATCTATGTCATGAAAACCAGCCATGTTTTGGGTTGCAATAAGAAGAATGTGGAAAGCATATTTTTTCCGTATTTTGTTGTCACTTGTGAGTCTAGCTGCATAACTATATGCAACTTCGGGCTCCCAGCACAAGAAAGATGTTCATAGGGAGTCCAGCATGGGGTCACCAAGGTGGGTGCTAGAGAAATGATACATGAGGATCTGTTCAGTCTGCCTAAGAGAAGGTTTGGGGGTGATCTTAGAGCTATCTTCTGTTTTCTGAGGGGAGGTTATAGACCCATTAGATCCACTCTGTTAGGATCGTGCAGTAATGAGTGAGAAGCAATGGGCACAAGTTACAAGAGAAATCTGGTTAGTTATTAGAAGGAAATAATTTGTCACGTGTGATAATGATTAAGCACTAGAAAAAGTGCCCAGCAAGGGCATATCCATCAGTGGAAGTGCTCAAAGCTTGACTGAATATTGCTCATCCCTAATGACATGATCTTTGAAGTTAGATTCAACAACAAATTTGAAGGAGGATTTGGGGCCAAATGACCTTCCAGTCTAAATTATACTGTGATTCCATCAACCACCTAGGCCACCAACAGCAGGGATGATTCTTATAGACTTAACCAGGAAATATTTCCCTGTCACAGAGAGTATCACACATCCTCAATACATTTCAATCTCTTTCCTGACAGTAGCTTCTGGGGTATTAAGAGGTGGGCTGCACGTTCTTACAGCAATAAATAAGAAGCAAAATAGTTTCGGTTGTTATTCAGTGGTTTTTTTGCTTTATTGAATGCGTAGAATTTTCGGACTTAATATTCATCATAGGTAGGTAAATTTTTAAATTCCATAATTAAAAAAAGAGTATAGAATATTGTATGCTAAATGCTTTTCAGTTTGTAGTGACATAGAAGTGAATTCAGCTTCTTGCTTGCTATAGGAAGCCCTTCTTTTGGCTCATCAAGTACAGCTCATGCTCTTGTTTTTGGAATTTCCTTACATGTCTTCTTCCAAAGTATGAAGGATATCTGGCTATGTGCAGGAAACGGAAAACATTAATTGGTTGATTAGTTGATAGTCATATTTAGCTTAGATCAATGACTTTCCCGTTGTTTTTAGGGACGCTACTTTATCCTCCTCTTCTGGACTGATTTTGTCACATCTGCTTTCAGAGTGATTGCAGATGGGAATGAAGAATCAATTGCTGTTATAATTTATACAGGAATAAATGTTAATCAATTCTTTGAGTATCCCAATGCTAACGAGAGAGACAAACCCTCACAATAATCCAGCGTATGAAAGTAGATTTGAACTTTCTAGGCTAAATCAATTTAGAATGACTTTTAAAAAGTAAATGGATATTTCTCTTTCCTCTGCTCCTGCTCTCCTTTCAGGGTGAAATATGCATATATATTCCCAGCTGCCTTGATGAATTTTCCTTTTTTTATCTTTTTTATTTTTTCCCTTCTGGGAAAGCTGACAGCAGTGGCTGAACATGTTAGTGAGTTCATACAAAGTTTGCAGAATTAGTTTAATGGAGGGAAGCAACCTGTGTTTATTGGGAAAGACCTAATGTGTACCCTCAGTAATGGAGATAAATGCACATGGTACTCTTCACAGTTCTTGGAAAGATTAGGAATCTGAAATATGGCATCAGACGTTTACTGTCTTTGTGCACGTCACCACTTTTCTTTTTCTGCCTTGCCTTTACCTTTGTGCAGAGCTGCTGCACGTTTGAAATACTTCCTATAAAATGAGAAATTTTATTTTGAAGAGTTTGAAGTCTGCATTTGCAGGCATTTTTAGTAAAAATTGAGCAGTGGGCTTACAAGCATTTATCTCTTCTGCCTCAGCCTCAACAGGGGCACACGTACCAGCAGTAGGTGTTTGAACGAGGCAGGTGTATTGAGGCAGCTGGAGGAGAGGTGTGAGGGTGACGTGGGGTGGGTGGGCAGACCTTAGTCAGGGGCTGGTGGAGCTGCACTTTCTGTAACAGGGACATTAATATTTTCTGGAGTGTGAAATTGCATGTAAATGTGGGAATGTGCCTGAGAAAGAAGGAGAATTTTCCTTTCTAAATGGGCCAGAGGCAGAGGACGTGGCTGAACTGTCAACTGACTTTTAATGGCTGAAAATGCCTAACTTAACAAGCTGTTGCAATATGGACAGTGTCTTCTGTTTATCTGTGCTCACAGCTCTTCAGTGCTCGGCTTCTGCTCCTCGTGTCTCTTACACTTTCTTTCACCATCTAATTCTAGACTCTTCTAACTCCTGCATTGTCTGCTCTCTGCTTGCCCTGTGCCCTCTCTTAAGTCCTCTGTGGCATGGGCTCTGTCAAACCAGGAGACAGATATGACTTGGAAAGCTGTTGGGTAGACAAGACCTTTTCTTTTTTTATAAATTATTTCTTTAATTTGCACGCCTTTGTTTCTTTCACTTGTTCCTTTTTGCCACAGAAAAAGTCTGCAAGATCTTAAAGCAAATTCTGTGTTTCTGTTTTATGTCTGCCCAAGAGAAATGTGTCTCTGGCTGTCAAGTGCTCTCCTAAAGCCAGTGGTGAATCAGAAGTAGCACATCAAAGAGGTCTGGGGGAGGATGTTCTCCACACCTGCTACGCAGGGCTCATTACCAACCACAGTGTATTTTCTGGGTGCATACATTACCATCAGCCAGGCTCTCAAAGAGCCAGGTGAGTCTCCTGCAGGGTGGCTGGTCCCAAAATTGTGGTTGCTCGGGAGGTATTCGGATAATTTTGAGAGTCATTGAGAAGCTGCATGGAGAGCGAGGCAGACCTACAGGAGATGCAGGAGGTGCATTGCTGTGGTGTCTCCTGCTGCCTCTGAAGGCTGAGAGTTGGGGAGATGGCAGATTTGGCAGGGACAGCAGAACAGGAAGATTTTACCTTCCCCAAGCATGCAGTTTTAGACAAAAAATGAGGCAGCATGTAATGGAATTAGTTATAACTTTAACATTGCACGAATGGATATTTAAAAAGTGCATGATTAAAATGAAGGTGCTAAAGACATTGACTGTGGACTCAAAAGGTCTGTGAAGTTTCTGTAGAACCTTGTAAAAGGACTATTGCAGGTAAGCAATAAAATCTAGCAGTACAGTTTAAAAAACTGCATCCTAATCTAAATTGTTTAAATGTGTGCATAGGCAGATGTAGCTGGAAATTCTGTTTATTCTCTGAACATAAACTCTTTGTTTCAGTACTCCACCATCTGTCTTCCACTTTGATGTTCTTGTCTGTTTCAGTTAAAATTGTCGGGGAGCAGCAAGAGCTGGTGGATCCCAAGGGATGGGGAGCCGAGGGCGACCCTCACCCCTGTGGCACAGTCCCAAGGGTCTCGACAAAAATAAGCAACACTTCTTAGTACTGATTTTTTCTAAAGCTGCTGATTGGCAGTGTTTTAGGCAGTTGGTTTATCCTGGTGTGAGGCAGGGGCAGTTCCGAGGGCAGGCCGATTCTGCCGTTCCCTTTCGACAGCCGCTCGCAGCCGTTCCTCGCCGAGACTTTGTCAGCCGCGGGCCTCAGCGGGCACTTTAAAAAATTGTTTTGCACACGTACGGTTTCCATGTTTTCTCCCAAACAATTGTCATATTGTTTTTCCCCCTTCCTGGAATTCTGATTAGTTACGTGAACAAAAGTGACTTTGGTATTAATGATGCCATTATATACTACACTGAGTCCATTAATAAATTAATAATGCTGTGTCTTGTTTGTTTATAAATGAGGCTTACTGAGGGCTGTTTCAAATGAAAAATACCACAGATTGCTTGTCATTTAATCTAGTGAGTTTTTATGCATGTGAGGCAAAGTCAATTAGCACTAGCTGAGATATTTCTAACTTCCAACTAGATTTCACGTTTAATGCAAATAATAGCAACCTGAAAAAATAGGGAAAAATATTGGCAAATTTGTTTTGTTTTAAAAGGCCCTTTTAATAGTTATTTCTCTTCTGAAACATGGCTGCCTTTATGCCTTTTTCTTTTGTGCCTGAAAAGAATATTTTATTTTTCGTATGTAGTCCTAAATTTGAAATTTATTTAGATTGTGTTGACCTGGTCTAGCACCAAAATCTGGAATTTTCCTCTAATGCAAGATAAAATGTCATTAGGCAGCACAATTTGTCAACAAAAGCCTGTTAACTGCAAAGTTGTTCAAGCCTTTATTTTCTTCTTTCTTTGTCAGCTTTTTGCATTGTTGATTGATTTGCTGTAGTGCTGCTGTCAGTAGTTTACCAATAGCCTGGTAGAATCTCATGACTGGCATTTTGCCTTTTTAAAAACCATCTCATTGCTGCACTAAAGAATTTGAACCTCTAAATCAGCTATCAAAGCTGTTAGCCTTCTTTTATTATTATTAATGTGCTCTTGGGAAAGGAATATTGAACAATAACTAGGAGCAAGTAAAATACTGGAATAAGCCTGAAAAGGTCAGTTCCTAGGCAAGAGGCCTTTCGTGTGTTATCTCTGTTTATTTCTATGATCTAATATAGTAATGTGCATGAATTTATATTTTTAAATGGAGTTTAAAATGCTGCTAGAGATCACACTCTTTAAAATATCAGTAATTATTTGTAAACCACACCTCAGCAGCATGGGTGATATTCAGTTTAATTCCTAACCACTTTATTTTAATGTTTTTATGTGTTTTTTGTTAAAAGTGGTGAAAAACATTGTGAATATTTTTCCACATAATGATAGAAAAATACTTAATATTGAGAAAAATGTGACAGTTCAATTCTATAAATTCTATTTTTAAAATATAGATTCAATGCAATTTTATTTTATGCCTAAGGGACTGTAGGTGAAGAAAGTGAGGTCAGAATTTGAGGGAAACAGGAAAAGTTGGTGCTTCATAGCAAGCAACTGCAATATGCACAGGAAATACTTCTGGAGGAAAATGCCTTTAAGCACTGCATGATGCTGTGGGATATCAAATGTTTTGGGAGTAATTTTTAATCTCTTTCAGGTAGGTGAATTTTTATGACTGAGGACCAGGAAAGCTAAGAAAAATCTGTAGGAGTATTAAGCGATCCTGTAAGAATTCTCTCTTTTTAGACCTAAGTAGTAATAAAATAGTGAACTAGCTTTATATAGGAAATATTTTGGCAATTTATTGCTCTGTTTATCTAATGGGCATTCTTTAATATGTTGTTCTGCTGACTGCTTGTATTCTAGAAGATCAGACAACAAAAGATCCTTTAAAATTTTTTCGCTACTCAAGCTTAAAGGTAGATTTTTCCTTCTAGTAGGAACCTGCGTATGCATGTTATGTGTGCCTGAGATACCAGTGCTACTATATTTGTGAGATACTTTAGAGGCTGTGCATTCCTCATGCATTCAACCCTGAAGGTCACTGCTGATCTCTGTGTACATGTGAAATAATGAAGTATAGAAGACGCATCTGGTTTAAGCTTTTGATGGCTAATTATCCCATAAAGGAATCTATAACTAAGGGGATTTTGTGAAATTATGGGAGGAGAGAAAGGCTGCAGAGAGGAAGTTCTGTGAGCTGAGAAGGTGCCAATGAAAAGTAATTCTTCAGCTGAGTACTTTTTGTCGAAATTCTTAGATTTTTGTCAATGTTTGAAAAGTAAAGATCATCCCAAAGGACACATTTAACAAGGCAATGAACAGTTATTTTTTAAATGAAGAAATATTTTTAAATCCCCAAAAATATAAATTATAGAAATTCAGACTTTTTCTGTCCTTGTATGTCTGACTCGCATGCATGTATTTCCATTATCCAGGTGACAGCTGGTAGCATGTCTTGCTAGAAAATGGCTGGAAATATTGTTTATTAGCAAGCACTGCTTAGAGCTGAATAAATGCTTTCTACTATATTGTGACAACTGGAAAATATCATACATTTACCAAGCTGAAGATGAAGCCAGTCTTCTTCATTAACCGTTTAACAGTAAATGTAAATTCAGGCATATTAAGTATTATTCAGAGGTATTGCATGTTTTACATCTAATTTATAAGTCACAGATTCTAATGAAATTTCGGAAGAGTCATTCCTTTTTATTATACTCTGTACTCTTTAGTATCATGTTGCCAAGCAAACTAAGAAGTCTTATCTGCCAAAACTTTTAATTCAGCACAGTTTTTCTTTTCTAGCACCTAGCAGCATCACCTTGGGAAATCTGGGATGACTGTGTAAATTGGAACAGTGAGCCTAGAGCAGGTGATTTTTCTTTAGCAGACTAACCAAGGAAGGTGCAGGGAAAAAAATCCCTTGAACAGGTAACATTTCGGGAAATCACTCCACAGTGACCTCTCAATTCCTCTCCCTTCAGAGAGTAGTTTGTAGTAAAATTATTTCTTGCAGAACAGCCCATTTCTCTTGGCTACATTGCTCTTTTTATTGGTTTTTTGGTTTTCTTTCCCATGGGTGAGATATGGAGAGAAGAATCTGTGGTGGAGAGGATTAACAGCAGGACTAATTTCCATAAGCTAGAATTCACAGATGGCAGAGGAAAGTGGTGGATAGCCCCATTTTCACTACTGTAGAGTACGTATGCACAGTATCAGTGTGTGTGTATCTCGTGCCTCTATTGTACTGTAGGTGTACATGAGAGATTTGTTTGCCACTTATTCCATTTTCCTATTTGAGCCAGGTCCTCACTGCTTTTCTATCTTGATACCCTTACTTGGGATAAATGCCCTAAACTTTTCTTTAAAGGATATAAACTCTTGCAGGGCTGTATCCATATAAGAAGAAGAAAATACTTAGGATTAGTTTGGAATAAAGCTTTAGCAGGTCTGTTTGGATTATTTGTAATCCTCTGTGTGAGATTTGTGTTTGAGGATAATACTTATGTGTATTTGAAGATTTTATCGTTCAGCACTGCTTACTCTGTACTTCTGTGACAACTTTTTCAGGCAGGTGTCTTTGCAGAACCTTCCCACTCAAGTTTCCAGCTTTAATGCAGTTACTAGTCATTACCAGCCGTAACTATTTTAAAAGCTAAAGGCCATATTTAGTCTTCAGTGAAGTCAGTGTGATCCAACCTAAAAATGAGTGAAATTCATATAATGTACATTTTATGGAATATGTAAGGCTATGCGTCATTTGAAAATTCTCTATTGTCATGAATTTGGGGGAGTTATATTGCTTTGAGGTATTTTTGGGAATGATCCATGGGATCATGTTGGGAGAGTGGTGGAATGGACTTTACTTGCATGTTAGTTAGCAAATTGAAATGGCTGATAAGAGGTGCAACAGTTTGGCTTTTTAAAATTTACTACTATTCCACTCAGAAACTTTGCAAGTCTCCCAGTCCATTCAGCTGGAAAATGGAAATCTTTATTTTTCAGTAATATTAAAGAGACACTTTACAGATCAGGAGAGCGTCTGGCAGTTGGTCATGTTTAGAAAAGCTGAGATTAGCAAGATGTTTTGATTTCCACTCAGCTGCACATTGCCAGCCAGTTCTAGAATATGCTGGACCTGTATTTTTTTTTTTTGTTTTTCAGTGGGGCTCCTTGTGTCTGGGGTATTTGTAGCTCAGAATCATCTATGAATTTGGATCACGAGTGGGAAATGCAATGATACCCGTTTCATTCCTTAAGATTGAATTGGTAGCTTTGAGCAACACATACATAGATGCTTAGTGATTAAAAACACCTCCAAAGGCCCCCAACCAAACTAAATACCCCCAAAACCCACCCAACAAAACCAAAAACCAGCCAAGCTCTTTTGACTCCAAAATGGCTATCTGCACAATCCCATTTGCTCTCTGGCTGGTGTGTTTGCTATTTCTTTTTCTACAAGTCTGTCTGCAAGTGGGGAGAGAGAAACTGCACGTCTGGCAGCCGTTTCCATTTCTGCACTTAGTTCTTGAATAAGCCCTGCTAGTATTCAGACTGAGAGGGGGATTTTAGCTGTCTGCTAGTGATGATTTGTATTTGTTTGTTTGTTTTTAATCGTTTGATTCTTAATTGAGATACAAGTTGAGGTGGCCCAAGCATAAGAACCTCAAGCCTTGCGGTAGCTTCTTCGTCATCTCAAGCAGGTTGTATTTAGCTTGAGAGTGGGACTATGTGAAGCTCTGCTAGTCTTGTTTTCCCCAGTGCAGTCCTATTTGAATTGGGTTAGAAAGAAGGCTCCCCCACAAATGGAAGAACAAGTCTGTTTGTTTTGTAAAAATAAAGGTGTTGGATCTCTTTCCTATGCATTACATATGCCTTCTGCATACCAACTGTAGGAGATTTCAGGATATTTCAAGTGAATTACAAAGTTATCTTTGAACTTGGAAGATATTTAAAAGTCTTTTTTTTAAAAAAAAATGCTTCTGTTTTCTGTATGATAGCATCTTAGTTTTTTCTGCATTCCTCATCGTGCATTCCTCTTTCCTTCATCAGTAGAGGGTTTTATAGTGCATCTTGTCAAATGTCAGGAGGTGGTGCACCACTGAAAGTGTGTCAGAGAAATATTTTGCTAAGAGTCTATTGAAAAATACCTGGAACAGCTGCAGGGGAGGAAACATTGTCTCATTCTCATTGTTTTTCTTGACTCAGGAAAGTCTGGTTTGGAGCTTTGATGAGTTCAGAGAAATTCTACCAAAACCTAGAAATGACACATAAAGCCACGAAAATAATGGTTCCCCCCTTACTGAAATATGGTCCTGATGTGAGAAGAATATGAAGACAGCTACTTATGGGCTGGCCAAGGGTGCCACGGGGTCAGCCCAGGGCCCAGGTCATGGGGAAAATTCATGGTTACGGGTACAGGCCAAGAGAGAATCACTTTTCACATGCCATGTTGCGGCCAACAGAAATATCAGATCCACTTCTGAACAGAGCCCTCCCCTTCCCTCTCCTGCTTGGCTTTGCATGGGCACAGGCATTTGTAATTAGCTCTGAAACCTGCCTCTCTTGTTGCTCGGAAGCTTCACCATGTATTTAAATACTGGCTTTTCAACACCTACATTTAAAATACAACATATAAAACCAAATTAATATGAAAATTTTAAGTGATGTTTGGGACAGGACCGCACTAATACTTTCCTAGGTATTAATTCTGGAAGATATAAAGAGTGTATGCCTACAGCAGGTTACGAGGGCAGAAAACTCAGAAAAAAAGCGTTGTGTCTTAGAAATTTGACAACTGCCAAATTATTCAAGCTCTTAGAAAATGGAACAAAAGCTGCCCATAATAAAAGCAAGAGCTCATAATTCTTCTTAATTGGCTTTTGTATTTAATTTACGATGCATTAAAATAAAGGCTGATCTGAAGTTCAACAGTAGCATCATTTTCCTCGTGGTTGCTTCATTTTGAGCAAATCTCAGGGCAATGCAGGTGAAAAGAAATACTTCCTTGCTGAAGAGTGTAGGAATAGCTCCTTTTCCTTTTCTCTCCATCAGTTCCATCAGAGTGAACTGGATATATTTTCCCAAGGAACTAAATTCAGTGAGAACTCAAGTTTACTCCAGAAAACTTTGTAACTTCCTCTTTTTTATTTCTCTAATGAAAAAATACTTGCTGTTTTTTTTTTTTTTTTTCCTTCTTTTTCCAGAGGCACTAAGGATCAAAGGGAGCCTTTTGTTAAAATAGGAGGTTGTCCTGATGTTTTAACCAGATGTTTTTTTCTCCTCCCCTGCTACTTACTGTCCCATTGGCTGGCCACACCTACCCATGCCCCTTGCTAAGAAATGCCAATTTTATACTTTTGCTATGATTTGTTTGTAGTCTTTGGAGTATTTTAGACTCCCTCAGACTCCAAATAACATATTTATTTAAATACAGCATATGCTGTTATCTTTCATTCCTTGTAGCATTACCAGATAAATCTGGCATTCTTTTGCCCTCTGTGTGTTTAGATTTTATTATATTGCAAGTTGTATTATCCTTATTACATATTACCATGCACTGAGAATTCCTACTGTATTTGCAGATATGTTTGTACTATCTCAAATTGTTGTAGCATAGATAATAGAAATACTGCCTTGCTTGTCCTCTCGATTCCTGTACTTTCGACATTTAGTACCAATACACCACTGATTTTTTCTTCATTTTTTATTCCCATTGATTAGATGAATTTGTCTGTATGCTGGTGTTTTTGTGGGGCAGGAAGATCTGACTGCTCCACCAGTGGAGGTTGGCTGGGAGCCAACCCTTGTAACAAGGCAGGTGACCATCACAACAAGGAGCCAGGGTGCCGAGTGATGAGTCAGGGCTGGGATTAGGTCTGGAGTCATCGGTCAGGGTCAGAGTCTGAGCAGTGATTTCCCAGCAAGTCCATGATGAGTTGGGGCACGTGTCTGGACCTGAGTCAGAAGATCTGGGCCAGGGTGAAGACCGGGGTGGTGGGAGAGCAGCCACAGACACGGTCACAGCCCAACTGCGGTGCAGCAGTGAGGGAAAACAGTGGTACAGCTCCAGCCAAAAAGCAGCTGGACAAGAACCTCCATTCTAGTTTTCTCCATGATGATGCTCCTCAGCAGCATAGATGAGTCTGGACTCAGCTGCTAAGCTGGACTTGGCTTAAAGCCCTCAAGAGAGATGTGTTCAGGGCCCTCACAGCGGTGACGCCTTGTTGGGACTACCTAAACAAGGAGGCTAGGCAAAATTAAGAGAATAAAAAAGCGGTTATAGTTATTGAAGGGCCTTCAGGTACATTTTGGGCAGATGAAGCCCACCCAGGCACCACATGTTTAATTTCTTCTTGTTAGCATGACTTCTCCATCACAGGATCATGGAAGCGGTGACTTTGGAAGGGACCTCTGGAGGTCATCAGGTCCAACACTCCTGCTCAGGCAGAGCCACCAGAGCAAGCTGCCCAGGACTTCATCCAGATGGTTTTTGGGTGTCACCAAGGATGGAGATACAATGAAATTAACAGCTGTATTGGAACCTGAATCATTGGTACCCAGGAGTTAACTAGCTCGCTTCCAGCAACCAGATGCTTGTAAGTGATGCATCCATGTAGTTTTCTGTATTCAGTTTAGGGCAATATTCTCCAGCCCCTAACCACAGCTGGAAATGCCAAGAAAGGAGTGCAGTAGGCAACAATATATTTTCTCTTTCTCAGCCTAGTTTTTTTTATAGTTTCTTCTCTCTCTTAGTGTTGGGGTTCAAACATGTAATGTCTAAGTCTCTTACACCTCCCACCCTCTGTTAGAGACCACTGATGTGAGGTTTTCTGTGCAATGATGAGCTATCTCATTGATACACGGTGATGTGCATCTCCTTTCTCCTTAGCTGAGCTTAGAAACCCATCTGATCAATAAAAATATCAAATGTCAACTATATAGTATGACACTAATTTTGAGCGTTGAATAAACAGCTTCTTAATTATTAAGACACTGCGTTACCACACGGTCAGATGCACGTTTGTGATTTTTCAGTTTTGTTCTTTAGAAACTGAAAAGAAATATTTGATTAATTTTCTGTTAAAACAGATCCTGTTTGAGCCGGATCATGTATTTTTCTGACCATGTGCAGTCCGTTCCTCATGCCATTTTATTTCTGCTTGCTGTCCCTCTTACATTCCACGCATCAGCCTTTTAACCCATATGCTTTCTTTGAGTAGAGTGGTTGATGACCTGTTAGATTTACCTTTGTAAATGGATAGAATGGATCTTTATGTATCTATCAAACTTGAGGTTTAGCCTAATTTTGTCTTTGAATTATCTTTTTCTTGAAGACTTAATGAAATGACTATCCAGTAACAGACAAAAATGAAACGATAAATGCCACTGAGCCTGGTTCTCAGCGCTGAAACTTGAGCTGTTTCTTTTTTTGTCTCCTTTTCCAGCCTTCATCCAGTATTACATAAGGAATTTGTTGGCGTAAAAATAATAATAACAGGAATTAGAGAATGGATGTGCATATGTTTTCGGGAGGAAGATTTTAAATATACTTGGGGACTTTTTTATCCTTATACTTTTAATCAGGAAATCTGCAAGTAAATAATTGCAATGAGTCACCAAAAAATGTCCTAAGGAAAAAGACTGAGAAACAAAATGCATGATAGATGCTAAAAGATCATGCTGGTTCCAAATTTCCCTTGCTAAAAAGCAGTTTTCCTGAACTTTGTGGAGGAGAATCATCACTAGTCAGGCACTGTGACATCGCAGAGGTGATGGGGTATTGCGCTGGGAATTCAGCTACCGTGGAATTTAAGTGCCATTTCTTGTCCTGTACTGTAGTAGTTTATAGTTGTAATCCTAGGCATAACACCTGTGCAAATTTTACTTCACAAATATGCTGGAAAAGTTTAGGTCTTCCCCAGCTGTGAAACAGGTATTTTAATCTTTATTATTTCAACAGACTCAGCTTTCCATAAAAATAATGGTTCTATCTCATATAAAACTAACATAGGGTGGGTGGGAATTGGTTTTTTTTTTGTTTGTTTTACCAGCATTTCATGTCTAGAGGAAGCCTGGAATACTACTGGAATTTAATCGTTGAAAGGATTAGGGCACCTTATAGTCTTTTGCTTTTACTAGCATCTATTTAACTCCTGTATAAATTCGAAAAAAAGTTGTGACTTGTTAAAAGCTCAACCCCTCTCCTTCCAGTAATGTATGACTTGCAGTATGAAAACGTTAAAATTGGGATTTGAGATTGAAATTTCAAATGCTTAAAAAAGAAAAAAAAAGAAAAAAAAAGAAAGAACTAAAACTAAGAGTTTCTCCTAAATAAATAAAGAAAATGCTTTAGGCAAAAGTCCAATTTAAGAAAGCAAGCCAAAAATTGACGGTTCTCATTTAGGAAATGTTTTCTAGATGAAGAATTGATGTTCATTTAAACAAAGCCATGATTCCTTTGGAGACAAGGTTGTTTTGACAAACCATTTTAATGTTATGACAGCAAACTTTTAAAAAATGAAATGCTTCTCAGATGGCATCCTTACAGATATCTGGCAATGATTTATGAAGCTATTGTGGTGTTGTTAGTTAACTAGAAATTAATACTTGTCTAGCAGTAAAAGAAAGAATTTGCATTGATTATCATTAATGCTGGTATAATTTTAAAATGGAAGAATGTTTGAATGGTCTTATTCCACACTGTTAAATCCAATCTCAATATCTTGATTGTTTGTTTATTTAATTATACTTAGATTAAATTCAAAACAGCCAGCTGATCTTAGCAGCTGGTAAATATTTACTGCTCATTTGCCAAATTCCTCAGAGCACAAATTTTTGCTTTCTCTGTGTCCTAATACTTAATGGGTAAGAACTCATTCCTCAGAAATTGCACTGTAGGAAGTAGCAGGGGTGGCAGGGAGCCTAGACGTTCTGGATACTGCTCTTGCACATGAAAGATGTATGTGGAAATTTTGGGAACATTACAGGGCTGGATATTCTGCATGTTGAACATAAAACCTATCTCCCTTGCAAGTGCACCGAGGCTTGAGAGAACAGGTGGTAACGATCAGTGTTCTTACTGGGGTGTACCTGTGCCCATGCTTGTTACAGCTCTGTTTAGCACAGCTTCATCCAACAGGCTCGGTATTTAGGAAGCAATAGGGATTCACTGGAAGAGACCCGAAGTCGGATTTGTGTGCTGAACCAGTAGGAATCACACAACAGTGAAAGCCACCTAACATTTGCTTTAGAAAGTGCAGACGAAAGACATTTACTTTCTGAATCATCCGTCAGCCACTGGGTGTATGGATGTATCTGTTCTAGGGAAACGTGCCGGAGTGTTGTTAACCAGCAAAAGGCGTTATCTGTTCGGGAGGTGACAAGGACTGTGTCTAGGGCTATCGCACAGCACAACTCCAGGCACATGTCCCATGCAGAAAAAGTACATTTGAGAGCTATGTGGCCTAGAATGAACAATTTAGAAGATAATGTAATTGATCATTAAATTCCAGTAAACCATAAAAGTCTAAGCATATGCAAAGGGATGCTAGTGCATGTTTTTTTTGTTTTGATACAGAATAAAATTAATGTATGAAATTTAAGAGGCAAAAACATTCTGTCAAGAATTAAAATAGTCTGCTTGGCTCCTGAGCAGAAGGAATGTTTCATGAACTTGAAATTTATATTGCATTTTTTGTGTTTTCGTTTTGTTTTGTTTTCTTCCCTACCCAATTACTTTTTGAGTTGGGGAGCAGGTTTGGAACTCGATTAGGTGTTTTTCACAGGAAAAAAAAAATCCACTTATTTATAGTCAAGTTACCAATTATATGAAGTGAACAACCTGAAAAGTCTAGATAAACTTCTAAAAGTTTTAACAGTGTACCTCTCTTTACCTGCAGTAATACTAGATGCTGCTTTTAACTGCTTTTCCTGCTGAATATATAAAAAAATCTAGCTTTCTTAACAAAGGGAAGTTACACTTTACAGCGTGTCTTGGAATTCAAGAGCCTGTATTTAAGTGGGATGGATATTTTGGGGCCTTATTAATATCATCTAGAGTTGTGCATTAAAAAGAGAAAGGTAAAGAGTTCCCAGACATTACAGTGTGATAAATAATGAACAGAGGGGACAACTGATCTCTCTTTACTGTGGTATTTTCCTCAGTAAGGGAAGCACAGGATATTTTGAATTATTCATGAACTCCTATATGGTATTGACTGAGTCCAATCCACTGTCTTGCAAACTTTTTGGTTTCTTTTACAACGTGAATCTGCTCTCATAACAAGATTATTTACTTTTGCCACAGGTTGCTAATTCTGGATGAATCTGGATATTTGCGAACTCAGGGGAATGGTCATAGGGAAATGAAGGGTTACTGCCTTGGCTTAATACTTCATAAAAGAGCGAATTACATTGTGCCTCTGAGAGCATGAAATTTCAGATCCTGCCCCTAAAAACGTATCTACAAAGAAACTTTCACTGACGCATTCATTCAGAGGGTTTTTTTTTCCCTTTTCCCTTTTGCTGCTTCTTTCATAATGATATGTTAATGCTGATCCTGCTCTCCCAACTGGCACTTCAGTGCCTCAAGGCATTTGGGTATGGGTTGTAACACCAGTAAATTGCCACATGTATGGAAATTGCCCATTTGCCACCAACACTGTATCACAGAGGCAGCAGGAGGTCCTCACTTCCCTTCATATGTGCTCTTAAGTTAATGCTTTTATTAGCATGGAACTGTGAAGAGGAATATCAGGTTTTATTCTCAGGCTATTTTGCTGTGAGCTTTGCTGTCAACTTTTGCAGTGCTTTTTGGCACAGTCTCAACATTCAGTGATAACCACTTAATTAGCGTCTGTTTAAAAACTAGTTTTGGAATCAGGATTGTGTATTCCATGGCCTATTTGAATTTACATTGCTTGTAAACATAATGTTTTCAAAAATACATGTGCAAAAGGTCATCATGAAAACCGGGTGTGTTGATTTACCTGAAGTAAGGTATCTTTTACAATTGTTTTATATGTATTTAATAGTTACATATTAAGTTCATGCTGTGCATTGACTTTTTAATGTAGTAACTAGACAATACCAATGAGTTCATTTTTGTAATTGGGTTTTATTCTTTTGTATGTCCTTCTGAGAAAAAAGTTCTTTGAAATGATCATTTACCAATGTTATAATTTGAAAAGTATATACAAAACCCATCCCAAAACACCAACGACATAGATGAGTAATTTGAATTGCCCCAGGTTTTTCTATAACTTGTGTGATTATACTGCTCCAGACAAGGAATCAGAGGTCCTCCTAAAGCACTTCGTCACATAAAAACTGTAATTATGCAGTGGCTAATGTTTCATGATCAAATTTATTTTCTCCTATGAAACTCATTTGTTTATTTTACAGAAAATATGTGACTGTGTTGTGCTAATTATTTTCTAGGTAGCAAAAGAATATGCTGCTAAGGGGAAGAAGTGAAGTTATTATATACTGGCCTTACTGTCATCTTCTGATGTAGTTTTCAGACTGAGTTTGGATTTTAAACAGATAACATGTACTTACTATGTAGACCATCGGGAGAAACAGCAGAATTCATCCATACCTATCTAATGGGGGAAAAAAGGGACTTCCACTTGCAAAATAGTGTTAGGATGGCAAGTCAGGAAATCACAGAGATCCAGAGGGCAAAAGACATAATTAGAAAAGTTGAGACATTCTTATGGCAGATAAAAAGCAGAATAAAATAGAAAATTAGTGAAGATCCAGCCTGAAAAGAAGGCACAATAATGTAGTATATAAAGGAAATGACAGCAGAAAATTAAAAACAGGAGTTGGTAAAGTCTCTTGTTAATCCAGGGCAATGTAAAAACCTAGACTAATAAATTTGTTTCCTACATTTTAAAATCTTCCACATAAACAAAGATTAAAACTAATTTGGAATCAAATAATAATAAATTGTAGAATCATCCCTTGTAAGTCCTTTAAGCACTCATATCTTGTCTAAAAAGTTTTCTCAGGATGTTTGAGAGGGTGCTTCTGGAAAAGTTAACTATATTGTTAGAAAAATGATAAATTATAGTTAACATGGAACCTGGAGATCTCTGTATATTACTAATGTAGAAAGAAAATTGTATCTAAGACAGCAGATTTTGTTTAATATTGTGGAGGATGAGAGCACAGAGACTGTGAAAAATCCTTGGTAAATGCTTAAAATGTTGGATGATTTGTAATCTGAAAGAACTGACATGCAACAAGAAGCAAAGCATGTAAAGAGAGAAATATATTTATCCTCTTGGAACTGCTGGAAGAGCAATAAACAGGGACTTAGTGTGCATAGTACCTTTCACAGACCTCTAGAGCTCTGCACGCTGGGCAGATGCTCTACTACTAATACAGAAAAAACAAAGACAACAGCAGTTGTGGTTGGATGTTGGAGTACGTGTTTATATGTCAAGGCAGTGTCCCATTAAATGTTTGGGCAGACGCACTGCCTAACTGTGATCTAATACAACAAAAATAACAAAGCGGGTAAATACGAGCAGGTAAATTCCTCTGTAAGATGGCATTACCAGATTTGTGTGACTCCTGTTGATGTTCGCATTCCTTCCTTTCTCGTCATATTTGAGTGTTACAACTTTGTGTCTTTGGACACGAAGGCATTTCTGTGGAACTGGTGGCTTCGGAGAGATGCAGAAGGCCACTTAGCAGCCAATATAATTGCATTCACATAAGTAGTATCTTTGGCATATCTGCAGAATAAACCAAATATCTCCTGACATGACGTATTAACGGTGAACAGAATAGCCCTGGAAGTGTGTTATATGTCTCTGTTAACATGAGACATGGCAAGCTTCTCACACAGCTCCAAGAATGGGAATATTTCTTACATGATGCGGTCGCTGGTTGTGAATAACGGTGTGATTCCAGAACAACAGCCATGCACCAGCACCATCTTCCAGTACTAGGCTTGCAAATTTTGGTAAAACCAAGAGCCTTTAACAGCTGAATCGTGCAGTAGCTGTTTTGCTTTGCCTTTTCAGTCTTTATAATGCCTCTACTGCCAGTGAACTATAATCTGCCTATATTAAAGGCTGTAAAACATCTCTTTTGCCCTCCATTGTCGCCTTTCCATCAGCTGCAATAGCAAAACCAGGAGGCATTTATGCACCAGAGTCATAACATGGGTTCAGCAGAAACAAATGTATGTAGGCAAAAATGTCCATTCTAAATTCTAAAAATATCTCCATTCAAACAGGGCAAGCAAGTTCTCTCTGAAAGCATCCTAAGTCAAATCATTGGCTTGAAAGAGTGAGGAGCACTTAGAGAGAGATGCCTAGGAATCCTAGCAACAAGCCTGTTACCTAAGATATTTGCTTGATGCAATTACACAGGTGTGGGTTGAATGCTACTCTGCAATATATCTATTCAGAGGTGAGCTTGCTAATTCTGGATGTTTATTCTCAGTTAAGTACATATCCTCCTCGGGTATAACATCTGTGCGTAATTTCCTTATCTGTAAATTAGGGATGTTAAAATATCTTTTAAGGTTTGTGGCAAGTTTTTCCTTTGGTGCTTTCTTCTCTGTTGCTCAGAATTTTGACAACAGAGTTTCCTGAATTTCTAGTTCTTCATCAAGATTATTCTCATTTGTTTAACAGGGTCAGTGTTACTGCTCAGGTAAAACCTTCATGTCTCTTGGTACTTCAACATTGTTGAACAGTGATAAATCAAAAGTTTTGTTTTTGAAAAGGCTGTATTTCTGTTAGTTTTCTATACAGAACCAAGTACTTCGGGTCTTTTAGTATGATGATGAACGTGATAAATTTGTAAACCATAATATTGCAAATATCAGAGGCGCAGAAAAATTTGAAATTATTTGAGTGTGTTCTGTCATATGAATGTTGACAAACAAAAGCAACCTCTTCTCTTTCCCCTTCTCTCTGTCACCAAAACAGACAAATGTTAGACTCCCCAAACTCCTTACATCAAGGAAGGCAAACAGAAGCTCATTTTTTGACTCAACTATATATTATTTAGGCTACAGAAGCGAGATTGCTACTTCATTTTAGTGACAAACCAAAATAAACCCCAGCTTTAGAAAAGCAAGTGAATAAAAAAGTATGTGAATGAAACACCAGGGCTAAACTGTCACCACCTAAAAATAAACCACATGCTATAGCATAGAAATGATTTTCAACCAGCTTTTCAATATATTCCATTTTCAGGCAGAGCAAGGGGAGATTTAGCTCTAGTAGGCCTCTCTGGGAAAAAGGAAAGAATGAGGGGAATCAAAAAAATCTCTGTAAATGACTGAGAACTTTAACTGGAAGAAGGTGAAAATTTTTTTCCCCCACTAAATCTCTGGTTTTGCAGAACTTTTGAGGTAAATAAAAGCTCTATATAGAAACGCTATGAAATAGTTTGAATATTCTAGAAACCTGAAAATTTTAAATGAAGATATAGTAGCATGTGATTTGTAGCTGAAATTTTAAGTAAATTTATTATGTTTATTCTAGTAGTTATTAAGAAGCAGCAACAGAATAGGTTCATACTGAGACGATGAATATATTGAATTAATTTATGAATCTTAGGAGATTAGTGGATACCATTATACAATTGGTTGTAATTTTTCATTTCCTAGTGGTCTTTAACAACAAAGATTTTTTTTCAAACTATTTTTTATAATTTTATGATAATAGCAGAAAATTACTATTTAATTTTTGGTTTTCCTGTTTTTGTTTTCCACTCCAATCTATTTTCACTTTTCTAATAAAAAGAGAGAAAAGAAAAGAGTGACCTACAAAGAAAGAACTGGGACTTTTTGCTTATTAACAATGGCAAAAGAAGTATTTTTTCTTAACAGTTGTAATGCAAATAAGGATTCATTTAGTCAGATGTCTCTTTTGTCATTGACCAGAAAGATGAAGTGAACTTTTCCTTTATGTTTCTGAGATGAATGTGTATTCAAACCAGAAATGTTATTCAAAGAAGTGTGTTTTTTTTTATTGTTTCTTTCTACATGTGTTTCAGTCCAAAATTCAAGAAGAAAATGTGCTTTGTCTTTAAAGGATACTAGGTTTTGTTTTTCATCCAGTAATGTTGGTATAAAGTGAATGCTCAATCTTTTATTAAGGTTTTGTATGCAAGTCTAGTCACGAGGACAGTTTTGTCCGTGTAATGTGCCCGCTGGATTTTACTGTCTGTGCAGGGGCAGGGCAGTGGTGAGGGCCAGGCTGGATTCCAGGTTATGGGGTGAGCGTTGGGTGACTGTGGGTTGGGTGGTGGATTTCATTTTCTTCCCTCTAAGCTCCAGGTTGGCTCTTGTACTTCTTGTCAAATGCTGCACAGCTCTGACAGTTTTGTCAACAGCTTTTATGTTCTGGAGGCTTTTGCTCTTTGTTATTGATACTTCTCAAGACAGACTTTGAGCTATTTTGGAGTAGCATCAAAATGTTTGTACTGTTCTTCAGATGTTCATTTGCCAAAAATACACTGTCTGTCAAAAGCCTCTTCAGGATCCTGAATTCTTCCATTTTCATTGCTTGCCCAGCCTGGTGCAGATTGGAAGTGCGTGAGGTTTCAGCATTAGATGGGCTACTAATGCAAGAGAACACGAATTTCTGTCCCATCCTGTTTGTCACCTGTAGCCCACTGCAGACAGCACACCTCACATTATCCGAGTTCCCAGGGAAGAGTTACAGCCCAAAGCTGTAAAGGAAGTTATAAAGGAAGCAAACGACACCTGCTTTTTGCACAAGTCTGTCAAGTACCCGATCTCACAATGACTCTGTACGTGATAACATCACGGCAGCCCGAGGATAAACTTGCTTTCGAAGCTTGGAAGAGATTTTGTCGTCAACAGCTCCTGGCCAGGGGAGAAAGCAGCCAAGCAGAAGTCTGTTGGTCACTTTAAATGTCATCACCTCATTGTGTTCCTATGGAGGCTGGATATGAAGTTTCTGAAAACTGTTAAAGAACAGAGGTACCAATTCCGCTCCTTTGAGGGTCCACTGTTTCCAGAGTTGCCAGCTGTTGAGCTCCAGGTGAGTGTTAGTGACCTTGGGCTAGAGGATGTAGCAGGTGATGGTCAGGTTTATAGAGGAAGGCTGTTAGTACTGAAAATGAGGCCAGAGATGAGATGTAGACAGCCCGGTGTAACTTAATTTGTGACAAACCCATCAGGAATACATGTAGATCTTAGTCCAGTGGCTTTTTATTACACAGAAATGGATAATGGATAATGCTAGAGAGAAGCATTTTGACAAAGGTCTTACAGAAAGCTACTCAACTTCTGATTGTTTTCCTATTTATGACTCTTCCATTGATAGATCTTCAGCTGGCAACAAAAATGAACAGGATTTTCAAATGTGTTTTCATGGCTCAGCTGAACTAATCCAGCTTGCTTACCTGCCACGGAGGCAGTGTGTTAGTCCTGTTCCTTATCCTGTTGTCTGGTCTTATACTCTAAATGAGCATCTAGCTTGTCTGATACAGTCTGCTGTTTGAGGGAGCTAAACTTGTGAAACTTGTGAGGGATGGCAGTGGTGATGTTAGCTTGGTTTTTTTGGGGGGCTTTTTGCCATGCCGTGAACAGATAAACAGAACAGTTCTGAGTGCACAGCTCGCCGTGGCTGTCTGTGCTCGTCAGACCCTCTTGGCTGAATGGTGAAGCTGCATGCAGAGGTACCTTTGTGTCAGGGAAGGGAGGTGTAAGGTGTGAGATCAACACCACTGGTTTCTCAGGATGAAAAGCAAAATTCAGCTGTAACGATTGTTGTACAAGGGGTGATCGCTATCTTTCTTCTTTGTTGGAGCAAAGGATTCTATGTATGTGATACTGTGAGCAAGAGAAAGTATAAAACTAGCAATGAAGAAAGTAAATGCTAAATCAATCACAGAAGATTTTTCACATATTGCAGATGTTTCCTTTTTAACTTCTCTTGTTTTTCTCTGTCTTTTGTTGTTGACTTGCTGTTTTTTAACAGTTTTCCTTTTCATCTATCCAGCATTATCATCTTGTTATCCTAATGTTCTGTTTTGCAGTTTATAATTATCAATCTGTTCCTTCATTGCCTGCCTTTCCTCCTTGGGATTCTAATTGACTTTTAATGATCTATTTCTGCATTGTTTTTTTCTATATCTACTTTTACTTTTTAGCTGCTTACTTTCACATGCATCTGGTCATGTCTTAATCCAAATTGTAGTCTCTGCCACCCCTCTTTTACTGATGTAAACACCCCTCTCTTTTACAAGAGGAATTCATGACTGGTAGGTTCATTCTTTGCATTCTTCTTAAATCTCTGGCCAAAGTGTATTGGTGTGGGGTTTTTTTGTTTTGTTTTGTATTTTTGAGGGTTTTTTTAAATTACTATTATTTTTTTGTTTGTTTGTTTTTTTGGTTGGTTAGTTTTTTTTCAGGACTGTAATGGATTTCTTGACTGACAAAACACCAATGGAGTCTTATAGCAAAATGTGCCCCCATCTCTCAGGCAGCAGCTGCAGGATGGTAGAGCTGTGTACCCAGGTATTAGTGCTGCCTGAAAATTATCCTCATCCACGTTTTCAGTGGTAATCTTTTAGGCAAAGCAAGCAAAAAGTCTCTAATACTTATTTGGGTCACTTCACCAAATTAAAGTTTCAAGTTGGTTTTTTTCTATCAGTGAAATTTCCGGCGCTGAGAGCTTGCTGGATTAAATATGGGCAGTGCTGGTTGTTACTTAGTTGTTTTCAATGTTTCCTGTGCATTTTTCTGCAGCCTCCGTAACAGTCAAGATGAGGACTGAGCTGCTGGTTGTGGAAAGAGCCCTCAGGGATGGCAGCACATGGAGACTTCCCCCTCCTCTGAGGCTGGGACTCCGACCAGCCTGTGCTGGAGGGGCTGGTAGGGGGTGGTGGCAATGACAAGGCTGGGTGGTACCTCGGTGGGGGACACTGGGTTCCACTTAGGATCCTACAGCATGAAATCACAAGACAATTCTGTTACAGCTCTTGCAAATGACCATGAAAGAAAGCTGGTTTTCAGCTGAACAATTTTGACTTTTTTTTCCCCAAGCCATTTTAGAATAGCTTTCTAAAAATTGTCTTTTTCAGCTTGATCCACTGATTCTAGTACTAGATCCTAAGAAAGCATTCATAGTTCTCGTTGTAAACAACAACCAAAATCCTGTGTTTTGTTCATAGTCAAGAGATCATAATTTTCAAATAATCTTTATGATACATTCAGCAAGTTCAGCAATGGGCCTTGATTCCTACCTTTCCACTGACAGATACTTGTCTTTTCCAGTGGTATGTAGTTTTCCTTTTTGTTGTTGAGTGGTCTTTGGTATATTAAATCTTTCTGTTACTGGTTCTGCATCTCAGACTAAAGGGATTTTGTGAAGGTGAGGCAATACAAATGAATCTGTTTTTGGCAGGGTTTAATCTAGGAGAAATTTCTCTGTAAGTGTTCAAAAAAACCCCCCCAAAATTACAATGTTGTGGGTAAGGTAGCTATGAATAAACCAGTTAAGGATGCACCAACAGGAGAATTATTTTTAATCTACGTGATTTATCAGTGTGTGTATGCATCAAGATAAAATATTTGCATACAGAACAAAACTGTGATGTGCTAGATGTAAGAGTTTGTATAGATACAATTTTTAATTGTAAATTTTTGTCCTAAATTTCTTTCTTGAGAAGGTGCTTTAAAATTGTTTTCTCCCTTGAATGGGGACAGACTTGCTAAAAAATTTTGTGAGGAGGTAGTTTTGTGTGTTTTAGTAGAAGCATAACATTTACTGAGTAAAACCGGAAGAAAGTCAGAGTGACTTGTTATTTTAGCATAAAGCTTTGGGTAAGGTGCAGGATATCGTGCTGTGCTGCAACTCTGTAATCTAGTGAAGTAGAAGGCTAATAATAATTCAGAGACTTTCTTTTTGTTTGTTTCGGATTGCTTAGAGTTCACTTGGAGCTTCCATTAGCCCTTCACTGTTTTGTGAACACCGCGATCAAAATAACAATGACATTTGCAGGATAAGTGCTTCACTCAGAATGCTCAAAAAAGCAGTGTTTTCACATGTCAGCAGTCTACTTGAGCACCCCACCTGAATGACTGAATAGCTGAGCAAAATGCAATCGCTCGAGCATTGTCACAGTGATCATGCTGTAACGCTATCAAACTCTTGTATCCCTGTTACCTTTCAGACATCGTCATTACTCAGCAGGAACAAGCTGTGGGAACTGCATGAGACCTGTGATAATCTGATCAGTTGCATTTTAATGTTTGCCAGATCATTTTGGTAACTCTGAAACTCTAATTCAAGTTTTCTTTTGTTATTGCATTATATCTTATATGTTTATTCACTAATAATTCGTTGAAAAGGAGAAAATTATCAGTAGGAAGCTGATAGTGCCATCCCTACAAGGATGTTAATAAGAAAATCAAAATCCTCTGGAGGTAGTTCTAAGCTTAGTGATATTTTTAAAGCTTAACATTTTGACAGCTGTCAAGTACTATCTGATCAAAGGAAGTGCATTTGATAAAATGTAATGGTTTGGGAGTCACTTTAGTAGTAATTAATCCTTCTTGCTTAAGCATTTCTTCAACTCTATAAATCCATTTGACTGCTTTAACAACAGTCCTGTTATCAGCTTATTGGGGAAGTTCAGATAAGTGTCCCTGTTTTGCATGTGTACTCCGAACAACTTATCTTTAGAGACATTGTTTTTAAATGGGAGAAAAATTAGAACTTACTTGCTTGAAACAGACGTCTGTATTGTTTCTTCTTTCTGCACCACACTTCCTTTTCAAGTCGGCTGGAACAGTTTGAAGGGGAAACGCTGAGGGCAAGACTAGTTCACTTGCAGTTTATATAAGCAAAATGGTGCAAGCTTTTCTATAAAACTGTAAAGTAATTTAATGATGGTATTTATATGAATACAAAATGTTATATGTTCAATAAAATTTTGAAGAGTTGTCTAGGTAAGTCAACAAGAAAGCAATTTTCTTCCACTCCAGTTAATTTGTTCTCAGGGAACATATCTTCTGAATAAACAAGCAAATCTAATCACTATGACTTAAAACACAATAATCAGTTTTTAATATAGAAGTGTGTAGGAATCCAGAGTTCTGAGAATAACACCCCATATATCATGTTAGATTTAAAACTCAGGCTGAGAAGTCAAGTCAGTAAGTATCATGTCTCCTATCCAGACTGAAGCAGATAGAGGGGAATGCACAGAAGGTCTTCAAAATATTCAGACTGGGTGCCGACAGTCCCTTAAATTCACTGAAATTCTTGAATAGGGGGACATATTTGAATTCAGTCTGACCCGTTTGATTCTTACTTCTAAATGAGGTATTTTTCATGTTGTTTAATAAAATAGAAAAGCCTGCGTCAGAACAAAACCTGACATGCTCTTATGGTTTAGATAATGCACATAGCTAGAAACACAACCTGTTTACTTCCTCCATGACTCAAAGAAATTTTGCTGATATTAATTACTTATCTAGAAGCTGTGTCTCATTTCAAAAGGTTTTTTTCTGTGGATGGTGCAGACCTGTACACTTAGTTTCAGAGACAGCAAAATTAAGTATGCCGTGTATTTCCACAGGGCCTTGGCCTTTATCAACTGGGTTAATGTGCCTGTCATGCTACTTAAGTAATATTAAGTGAAAATAACGTCTTACATCCAATTTAAAAGGTACTGTTCCAGAGTATTTGATTCCAGCTATGCTACAGCAACTCTGATCTGTTTCAGCGCTTGAAGCAAGTCCAAGCTACTGCAAAATTATCTCACTGTTCATAAGTTTTTGTTTAAGAAAAAAAACACGTGTTGAAGAGTTGTCTTTGGCATATTTGGAGATTTAAGATCTGGTACGTGTGAAGGTTTTAACAATAAATGAACTAATCTGCTAGGATTGACAGGAAGGGAGAAAGGCAATAGTTAGTTACTGGGATAAGATATTAGATTTAACCCTTTAATAAGTAAGGTCTGTTTGACAGATGTGGTGCTTTAGAAGAGTGTGCCAAGTATAAAGCCTGTTTTTAAAAAAAATTATACATTTTCTAATTTCCAATAAACATACTTGTCAGAGGAAATAGGAATTCAGGTTTGATGTGAGGAAACTGAATAATAATATGACTTTAACGTGAAAATTGCAATATTCATTTTAGAAAGGTCTTCACTGACTAGTGAAGAAGGTATGCTGGGAGTTTTTCCTTTTTTTATGCCCTCCAAAAAATGTTTATAACAACTTCTTCTTTCTTAAGCCAATATAAAAAGAGGAACATATCTCCATTGCAGCAAACAAGAAAAAAAACAAAACCAACAACCAAACCCCTCAAAATGATCTCTCTTTCCATGTATGCTCCTTACACTGTTTAGATTAAGAGTGATTAGGTGTTGAATTTTAATTTCAGGATAATTGGCAACTGTGCTAAAGTATATGTTTGGGGTATTTTTACTAATTGTTGGCTAACTGACATCCCAATCACTCAGTCTGATCTATGCAAGCACATCCTTGTTTGAACACAGAACTTTGCAGGTCCAGAATGGTGAAGTTTCTCCAGCATGGAGCAAGTTGCAGAATAAAGAGGCATCACAGTAATGTTAAATCACTTGCAAAGAATTTTGTATTTAGTAATGCAAGTCTTTGTGAGGTGTCTTGTAAATCTAGTGGTTGATTTGAACATTGTATCTGAAACAATTTTATTTTCCTCATGAGTTTGAAGGTGTTTGCAGTTTTCTGAGTATGAAATATGCATATGGGTTTTTTTAAGAGGGTATTTGTTTGAAAACTTACCATCACTGACAGTAATTCAGTGATTGCTCACTACAGGATTCTAAGAGCAGTAAAATAACAATTAGAGGCTGAATGTTCTCTAAGGTACTTCAGATGGAGTTTTATTGCAGGTGGTAGATAAGGAAAAAACAGTCTTTGACATTCAAAAAGTAGTAAAATTTTTCTTTGACTTGCAGTGAAATTTGATCTACTTTATAACCCATAACAATGCATTAAGGTGAAAATCTGTTTCCTACATGAAACTGCCTTTACGGACTGGAATCTTCGGGTTGCCTTGAAAATTATCCATGCAATTAACCTTATTAGGGACTACAAAAACATGAGTTTAAAGATCTGTTTGTTTTGAGAAGTTACAATAGAATTACCCCTTCATGTATCCTAATTTAATCTTTCTTTTCTGGTAGCAAAAGAAGTTCACTGAAACTTCTGTCCTAACATTTGTCCGTATTTAAAATTGCTCTTACACGACTGACATCTTGAACCCATGTTTTTAGACATGTAGAAATATTACTCTGTGCTATCGAGTATGCAATCAGGTTAAAGTTGCTAAAAGTCACTGCAGTGAACAGTCTGTGCACGCCCTGGTAACATGCAGCAGGTCTGGAGTGCTTCGTGTGACCGAACTGCCTTTGCACTACAAGCTTGGCTAAGTATAGACTATTCTTCAGGAGTAGTCAGCATGGATTCACCAAGGGGAAATCATGCTTGACCAACCCGATAGCCTTCTATGGTTGCAGGATGGGTCGATGAGGGGAGAGTGGTGGATATTGTCTACCTTGACTTCAGCAAGGCTTTTGACATTTTCTGCTGTAACATCCTCGTAGGCAAGCTCAGGAAATGTGGGTTAGAGGACTGGAGAGTGAGGTGGATCAAGAGCTAGGTGAATGGCAGAGCTCAGAGGGTCGTGATCATCAGAGTAGAATCCAGTTGGAGATTCGTGGCCAGCAGCATTCCCCAGAGATCAGCGCTGGGTCTAGTCTTATTCAACTTGTTTATCAGTGATCTGGATAAAGACATAGCATGTACCCCTGGCAAGTTTGCTGCTGATATGAAACTGGGGCAGTGGCTCATATGCCGGAAGGTTGTGCTGCCATTCATTGGAAGGCTGGAGAACTGGGCAGAGAGAAACCTAAAGAAGTTCAACAAACCAGCAGGTTACAGGACAGGATCCTTTCGCTCTACTCCACCCTAGCGAGGTCACAGCTGTAGTACCGTGTTCAGTTCTGGTCTCCACAGTTAAAGAAACACAAGGAGCTCCTGGAGAGGGACCAGTGGATTAGGGCTGATGAGGGGTCTGGAGCATCTCTCTTATGAGGAGAGATTGTGGGAGCTGGGCCTGCTTAGTCGAGAGAAGAGAAGACAGAGAGGGGATCTCATCAATACATATAAATATCTCAAAGGAGGGTGCCAGACTTTCTTCAGTGGTGCCTACAAACCAGGCAATGAGTAACTGCTGTCAACTAAAACCTAAGAAATTCCACCTGAACGTGAGGAAGAAGATCTTTACATTGAGAGCACTGGAACAGACCTCCCTGTCTGGAGACATTCCAAACCCACCTGGATGCGTTCCTGTGTAACCTGCTGTAGGTAATCATGTCTTGGCAGGGAGGTTGGACTAGAGGATCCACAGAGGTCTCATCCAACTCTATCCTGTGATTCTGTGAAGTGGCTGTAAAAGCTTATAATGGCTCACCCGTCTGGTGATAACCCATTCAGGTGTTCTCTTTGGCAGCATTTCTTAACTCTAAGTCCTACTAGATTTCAATTAGAGTTTAGATCCTTTACATCTGGATAATTTCTATCAAAATAGACATTTGACCTTTATATCATTGAAGCATTGTTGGAATTGAAGAAATTCTAGTTATCATACAAAGCATGTTGGTTTTTTTTTTCATGTTGGCTTAATGAACAATACATGTCAGGGAACTCAGAAGGCATCCCAACACCACTATGTGCCAAATGGCACATTTGGGTGCACCAATTAACACTTGCTTTGCCCTTCATTCCTCTTGGAAAAAGTCATTTTCACATAAGAGTATTCTGTGCTTTTTTGTCCTGAACTTCTGCTTGTACAATGAAATGTAGGACTCTGCTAAGTTTCATTCCACTGGGGATCTCTGGGCCCTTTAGAGCCAGCAGAGAACAAGTAAAAAAGTTTGAAATTTGAAAGGCATGAGGAACTGTAGCACACAGAGTGCTGTTGATTGAGGGACAATTTCTTGGAACAGTTTTGTTCTGATAAACAAATGTGTGATTGGTCTGGTAGTGCTCCAGTACTAATGATCTGTCACTATCTAGGGGAAATTTCAAAATGCTTAATCAGTAGGGCTGGAAATATTGAGTCATAAGAACAATAATCTATATTTAATGCCCTAGAAATTGGTAGAATATCCAAAAAGGCTTATTATAGTTTGAGTCTGATGCTTCCATTCCTTCTGTGACCTCTGCGGGGCTCCCAGAATGTGTAGAAGCATCATCGAAATAAAGTTCAGGGCAAATTTTGCCTTTTGACAGACTACACAGGCAACTGTGCAGATTTTGCTCTGCAAGAACTTGCCATTAAAAATGCATTTAGTAGGCTGAGACATATGGAAGCTATAACACATCTGGTCCCTAAAGCCAAATTGTGTATGAAACACTATTGGTCTTTTTTCATTCCTAAATGTTCTCTACTCTGATGGTAGATTAAATGGTTTGTAATGTTTCCCAATATGTTGATGTTCATGTAAATCAACATATAATCTATCAGCACTTTATCATTTTGTCTAGTGATATTTCTCACTATTGATTTTGTATAGCATTGAATGCAGAATACTGGAGGAATGATTACCTTAGTTACACCATTCCTGTAGTTTTAAAACATGAGGTCATTCTGATGCATTTTTATTTCTGGTTTAAAAACTCCACCGCCCAAAACAACAGCTGACACTCATCTTAATGAAGAATTAAGACTGAGGATATGAGAGCTTGCACAAGCATAAAAGATACTTGATGATATATTATAATGTTCCCCAACAAAGCATTCCTAAGAAATAAAAGGGAATCATAATGTAAAAGATAAATGTAGAAGATGGTAAAGAGAATCCGCAGACTTGATATACGGATATACACTTCCTCTCGCCTGAAGCAACCTACCAAGTATAACACTGAGTAATTGTACTACTTCTGTTCTCAGAAAAGATTACGTTAATAATCAGCTTAAATTTCAAAACCATATTTCTACCTCTCGGATAACTATGGAAAGCAGTTTTTGAGGCTGTTGGGGACAACAGTGTCACATTGTAGAATCGTAGAACGGTTCCAGTTTGAAGGGTCCTCAATCATTATGTGGTTCCAAACCCCCAGCCATGGGCAGGGCACCTTCCACTGGACCAGGTTGCTCCAAACCCTGTCCAGCCTGGCCTTGAAAGCTTTCAGGGTTGTGGCATCCACAACTCCTCTGGGAAACTTATGTCTGTGCCTCACCACTCTTGTAGTATAGAATTTCTTCCTAATATCTAATCTAAACCTGCTCCCTTTCAGTGTTAAACTGTTACCCCTTGTCCTAACACTGCATGTTCACCCCGTACAAGAGAACACGTGCAGAACTCTCCTGAACCAGCAGTAATCACTTGGTTCCAGGCCTAAAAGGCAGTGTAGCTGCAGCAGGAAGATGTAGCACATGAGGTTTTTTTCTTCACATCAGGCAGTCTGAGGGCTTCAGATGCAGAGATGTGAAGTGTTATAAGCATCCATGATGCTGACAGATTTTGACCTTCTTAAATATTACTATTTGCCTACAGGTCCTGTTGAAAGCAGATGTAGAACATTAGGATCCAAGCTTGTCATGAATCTAGGATCTTATGGACAACAGGGTTTTCACCTCTGAAAGACGACTGATTTTATTCACTTGTTAATTAAATCAAGGTTAATCAATTTAATGAAAAGACTGTAGTTTGATGTTGTAACATGTTCTGGCAGGATCAGATTGATGTTGCTGCTCCCTGGTGTCCATTCCCACTGGTGACCAGCTTTATTGACAGAAGTGTGGTATAGTCAGTGCAGTGACCAAATTAAGGGACGGATCCATCTGAAAAGCAACCTGGTGAAATGAAACAAAGTGTTTCCCATCTTTTAGTATTTCTTATACCCAACAAGACCAGCTCCTCAGCCTTGTGTGTCCTCATGGAAAGCTAAGAAATTATGAGAGGATGGGAAAAGCAGCAGGTGGAAATTTCATGAGAAGGAATTTTGTTGTAAGAGACCACAACTACAGATGGCAGGGACTGCAGAGCTTTTTTCCTGTCTCAAGAGTTGACTTTGAATCTATAACTTTCCTGTTTGTAATTCTTTTAAAACTCTGCCAAAATCTGAAGGAAGTAACTTTTTTAAATTGGAAAATTTTAGGTCAGAGGAGTGCAAATGTTTTGGTTTTACACAGGCTTTTGCCAGAGCATGTGTTTTCCTGCAATGGGTGGTGAAGTACATGAGGACTATGGTCTCCCTTGACTTTGCTTAGTGCTTGAAAGTTGTAGAGTCAGGATGGTTTGGGCTGGAAGGAATCTTAGAGATCGTCAGCACTTGGTCTTAATTACAGTCTCCTGAAGATTTTGCATCTCCCTGTAATGCTGTAAGCAACGTAAGCAGCCTTGGGATCCCAGTTTTAGCAAGAGGCTTTCAGAAATTCTGTGCAGTTCCCCTTTCTCGTCACAGAGAACAAGTTATATTCATGGGAATCAAGGCAATGCAGTTATCTTGGCAGCCAGAGTGATTTTTTTGTTAAATCAGATGTATCTAATATTCAACAGACTAGAGAAGATATATTTTTTCAGAACGTTTGACTTCTAATAACAGAAACTCTGCTTTGGTCATCCTGTTTTTATGCTTTTACTCAAGACCTCTGTCTGGTTTTAGTACGTTTTTGGTTTGTTTATATTCCTTCATTCATTTGCTTTCAGCAGTCCTATCTGGAGAATGTCATGTAAAGATCAGTTCTGTAAGAGTATATTTGAGTAATCCACTTTGTTCATCCTGTTAGTTATAGACCTTTCAGGTCATCGTTGGAGTCCTTCCTTTCCTTTAGCCGAAGTTGACACGCCTTAATCTCTGTACAATAAATGTTCAACATATATGTATATTTTTTCCTCCCAGAAGGTCATTTTTATGTTTCTGTGATATTCCACTACCTACATTGTGAGGGGTTTTAAATTATTTTGTATTGTACATGGGTCACTGCAACCACGTTTGACAGAGCACAATTTGACAGAACATATTTTCTATATGCAATATGAAAAAAAATTAACAGAATCTTTTTCTTTTCTCTAATCTAGTGTATCTCCAGACTGATTCAGTCTGCATAAGAAAGGAGGGATGTCAATAGTCTTTGGCTGTGTCTGTACGGAGAGCTTGGACCCTGGCGTGCCTCGTATACATCTGGAGGTGACTCTCTAAATGCTTTCTCTGGGGCAGGGCAGTAAGATGAAGGTAATGGACCAAGGATCTGCTCTCCTGGTAGAACATACACCGTGTGTCATGTAGCCACAATGCCCAGTGCTTGTTTCTTAGCTGTAGCATCCCAGCTGAGATGTAGCACTCGATCGTGATGTTTCTGTGGTCTGTATTAGGACAAGGTAAACCAAACCCCAACCACAGCTGGGATCTTAGGCTGTCTATCCAGGTTCTGAATTAGACTGAAAAATGCTGGCCTATTTGTGCTGGAGGATGGCTGAAAAAACTTCTCTTCATAATTTCTCTACAGTTTGTAGACCTTCCAGCTGAGATGAGAGGTAGTATTGGGCCCATGGATGAAACAATCAAGTGTGAACATAAGACTGATGCAATAGGAGTTTGCCATGGAGAAGGCTTAGGTAAAGTATGTATTTGGGTAGTCCTACAGAGGGATTTTTATGTTGTTTGGAGCTTGTTTAATTTGTATAGCAAGGAGCTAATTAATTTCTTCCATGGATTTTAGTGGTTTTATATTTGAAAACTCTTGTAGTAGGATTGCTGCTTTTTTTGTTTTTTAAAGGAATGCTAGTGATGACTTCCTGAATGCTATGGTGATCCGTTCTTAATTTACATAGCAGTTATCAGCTTAAACTTGAGGTTGATTTATTCCACTTGCAAACTGTAGTGCATGGAAAGTTCTTTTCTTCACAGAATGGGTTATGTGTAGATCCATGGAAGGGCACATATTTGTTGTGGAAAATGTGAGGATAACTGCCCAGGCTGTTTTGTGCAATGATTGAAGCAGTGGTAATTTATCACTTTGGGATAAATTAATTTTTTTATCCACACATCACTCAGAATTGATTTAACATAAAAATGTCAAACTTACTTTATAATCTTGCTCTCATCAACATTACCTCGGCTGTCCAGTGTTACACTGACCTTCGAATAATACATTCTGTGTGAGCAGTTGAGCTTGATTGATAATGTGTGGATTTTTAACAGCAGCTGGGACTAGTAACCATGTATAACTGGGCACGAATTTGTTTAGTGATGGAAACAGTAAGAGATGTATGCATAGTGTATATACACACTTTTCTGTGGACTGCTGATATTGAATTTGTCACTGTTCCAGTTTATCGTAGTTGCAGTTCACTTTCTGATATTGATGTCACAAATAAGTTTTATTTACTATTTTATTATTTAGTATATTATTATTTAAGGTATCTAAATACTCTCAGTTGCATCTATGTTTATTAGTAGTACTATAGATTTTGGGTTGAAGGGGAAAATTAAGTTAGTAATTTTCCTCTTCTCTCTGTCCCCATCATTTTTTTCCCATCTTTTCTGCCAGCATTCCCTTTATGCACTTTTTTTCTGTTTTTTAATCTTTTTTATCTGACATCACCAGAGCACAGTACAGTGAGTTGCTTTCTATTTCTGCTGAATAAAGCATGGTTTCTGGGTAGTTCTATACATTTACAGAGATTGGTCATCACATAACTTTGATTTTAAAATTGCAATTCTATGCTGATAGGCAATTCCACAAAGCACTTTATTCCTCTCAAATGTCTCCATTCAGTGAAATCGTGTTTGTATCTGGATGCTTTAGTTTATCCAAAAAAGTAAAGAAAATAAAAAGGCTTTATAAAGACAAACATCAGTTTGTCCTATTTTTGTATGTCAAAAGCTAAGGAGCATGAGGGGTAACTGAAAGCAAGCAAGCTGGATTTAGTCCATTTTTGGTATAGCATTTAGAGACATTATATACATAGCTGCAAGTTATCCCTGTGCAAAATCTTTGGAGGCTCTTTGTGCTGATGAAATGGAGAATACAGTTTGAATATGATGAAATTACTAGACAGCTGTGCCAGCGTATCATCTTTGGAGATGCGTTTCCTTTCAATTAATGATGCAAAGAAGGAACTGGCATTCTGTGCAAGATCCTGAGAGGAGCTAAAGGATCTGGTGCTTACTCTCTAGCATATACTGTATTTTCATTTATAAATGATGGATCCTTAGGAGGCAATAAACACAGAGTCCCAGTCTTGGTGCCTTTTTTTTAGAACTCATGCAGGAAGTGCACTTCAAGACATGGTACCACAAACAAAGCTGCACGTCCTGTAGAGATCTGTAGATGTGTGTATCCCCTGAACTGTTGTTTAAGCCCTGAAAGCTGATCTTTGGCAGGTTTCTTAACTCTGTGAGATCTTACATTGTGATTGTTCTCCTTGTTTTTAAAAGCTAAGGTATTTATTTATTTATTTTACTTGAAGCTTTGAGCTAGGCGTCCTAGTGATTTCTATAAGCTGCATGCTTCTAATGTAAGTATCATGATATTTGTGAGGCCTGGAACACACAGCTTACAGTTTTTGAAGCAAGGTGTACAGTCAGTTTCTTTAATCCTTTTGGTTTTTGAGCTGCTCTGTGGCTGGACCCCTGGTTTCCCTGACTCAGGGCTTCAAAACTTTCTGCTTCCCTCTGGGTGAACGGGCTATCAGTGAATTGGGATAAAATTGTTTTTAGCTTTCTGTACAACTAGAATGGACTTCCAAGTTTACCTTAGCTCAATTGCTTCTCTGGCATCTGTCAGACTGCTTTTGCTTTCAATTTTTTTTTAGCTTCCTAGCCAAGTTAGTAATAAAGCTTGAAATCTTTCTCCTCATCTGAACCCACTTGCTGCTTCTATAGCTGTCAAATTAGTGCTCTGTACTAAAGTGCCTCTGTAGTGCTTTTAAATTTAAATGTTATTCTGTAGCTATAAAAAAATGCCTTTTGTGCCTGCCTATGCAAAAAAAAAAAAAGGGGGCAGAATTAATACTTCACTAATTGCTGTGAAAGACTGGATAAAAGACTTCCAGTAGATGTCTTCCTTGCCAGTTCCCCACTTCTCTGGCCACAGCTAACAATCGCTGGCCTTTTGGACATAGGCTGAGATTACACAAAGTGACCAGACTGATTTAATGGTTTGCTGTTGCTAAAAATGCTGCCTCCTGGCTTTCTTATGGGGAACTGTGTGCTTCCAGACACTGGTTTTTGAATCTTATCCTGGGTGAATCACAACAATTCACTGCACTGTTAGAAAACTAATCTATGGGAAAAAAGTGGGGAAAAAAAGTGCATTTCTTCCTCACGATTTAAAAATCTAGACCAGTTTACTTGAGAGAATTGGGCCAAGAAAAGATCTTGACTGCATTCCTGGGATCTGAGGAGCTCCAATGCAGCATGGACCACCCCTGACAGTGGCTATTTGACCATCATTATAGCAAAACCTTCCTGTTTCTCAGCAGATTCTTAAGATGGCCAATATGACAATATAGGCTGGGATGAGGCTATGTCTATTAGGCACTTAGGTTTGGCACAGCACTTACAGCAGTTTTCTACCTGCTTGATTTTCTCTGATTGCAGGTAACCAGATATACAGCTGTGATTTGAACACACAAAATCAGTATCTCCTCACATGGTGGGTTGGAGCCAAGAACTCTGTGCTATGCCTGCATAGCGAGAATAAATTCTCTGGCTGCAAACATGGTATGTCTTTGTGAGTGGCAAATAAAAACTGGCAGCATTCTAAACTACACTAGGCATATTTTTAACTGGTTTTACCCCCCACCATGTTAAAAATACAGAATTCAGTAACACGACAATAAAACATCATTTGCCACGTCACTACGTGAACAGTGGATTTCTTCTTCCTACTGGGGAGAAAAAGAAGCCAAGAGCTGAAATATTTAAGCCAAAAAAATTTAAACTTGAAAGTATTTTGCCTTTTGCCATTAGGTATCACTGCCATGATCTAGTCTAGAACTCTCTACTTCATCATTTGGTTTCTCAGAAGCAGAGATCAGAAAAACTTCCTTGTTTTCTAATACTCCAGAGTAATAATCTAGGTTGAAGATTTTTATGTTTTTATTTAAACGCACAACAGCATTCCTGTTATCTGTCTCCTCCGTGTAATCCTACGAGTAAGTGCACTAACAGTGTGACCTGCAGGCTGTCAACCCGACGATCATCACTTAAATCCTTACTTCATTTTACCACAGGAGCTCAGTCTGCCATATTTTGACAAAGTGCTGGTATTAAACTGCTGGAATTGACCCTGTTCCCTTCATGGATCAAAGCAGGGGTTTTCACTTCCTCGTCTGTAGCTCTACAATTCTGGTGTCTCTTTAGCATATGCTAGTGCCATATGTGAGAAAGGGAGGTGTTAGCTCTTCCCTCCTCTCTGTGTGTAACCTGGGAAGCTACGGGTGATGTCTTGCATACGTGTGACAAGTACCAGCTGCAATCCATGTGCGATCAGAGCAGGCTGAAGTTCTGTGCTGTAATCTCACAGCCCTGTAGATGGCTAGTTAACTGTCCTGTACTACTGTTTTCTTCCTAGCTGAAGGATGTATTTCAAAATAATTCGTACATTCAAGGGTGGTTTTGTGTTTTGGTTCGGTTTTTTTTTTTTCTTCCCCCTACAAGTTCATTGAACTATGTTTTGACCTACGGTGTTATGTTAACTGCATGGAGCTCACTTATTGATACAGAAGTGGCTGAGAAATTTGTCTATAATCATGACTCAAAACAGACATCTTCGGAGTTCCTTTTTGACTTATGAAATAACAAATATGGAGGTATGGCAATAAAGGACAATTTTCTTTAACTGAGATGACAGTACAGCAGAGGGAATGAATTTTGTTGGTGGGAGGGGGAGAAGGATGATGGAGGAGATGAAACTGCTGCAACACGCATTGCTGAAAGAAATGTCTGTCCCTGCGCTGAGAGTCACTTAAGTAGATAATCCATTTGCTTAGCAGGTTGCTGGCACTTAACAAAGAAAGTTCACGGAGGTGTGGAAGGCCCATAGCAGTGTCATCAGCAATGAAAGGCCATCATTCACTCCCTTGGGGAGCAAGGGATTCGGCTTTGAGCTATGTGCTGAACTGTTGAAATTCTTCTCACTCCGTCCCAGCCTGACTGACACCACTGCAGGAGCGTGTGACTTTTTAGCTTTCACTTTTCGTCTGATGAATTGTTGAAATACTTGTTTGATTGGTTTTGTTTCTTAGAAGGCACATTTCTGAGCAGGGGCTCCTACCCCTGCTTAGAAGCAGGTGAAAAATGAGAACGTGGCTTGTGATAGAGAGACCAAAGCCCAAGGTGTTCACATAGGGCAGAAGGAGGACACTTAGGGGATGGGACTGTCATTTGTGTGCAGGTCTGCATATTTCTTCCCTTTGTTTTTTGTGCAGGCTTTGAGGTGTAACGATGTGTTATGTACAACCGGATTTTTGCTTTTGAGCTCACCTAGGCCACTAACACATTAAGTAAACGATGGTAAACTTCCTTTGTTGTAAAGCTCTTAATTTTGGGAGCTGCATAAATGCATTGTGGATTTTTTTTTTTAAAGTTAACTAAGCTCGCACAGTCTAATAAGCAGGCAAACTGCCTGAAGTATTACTGTTTAATTTTCTTTGGTTTCCCTACACTATCAGGCTTTAGTGCAAATAATGCTCAGAAGAGTATGTAGCAAAGCTTCTTTCAAATAGATCTTACAAATGATTTGACAAGAAAATCTCTCTCTCTGCACCATAGAAACTCTCGACTTCCATCAGTGAAAATTGTAAAATGATGATAATTATCTGGAACTTTTTGGCTGTGCCATAAGAGAATGATGGTGTCACCTTACTAATTTTATTTTCAAGCTGATGATGGGCTTTATAGACAAGAATATATCCTTACCATAAGATGCATGTAAAGTAAATGATCATGTGCATGTATTCAGCTATCTCCTACAACTCCTGAAACTGGAGATAATTGAAAAACACCCTGTTTCACACACCTTACAAAAAACGTGTCTGTAACTTAGACCCCAGTGAAAAGATTTTGATGTTCTTAAGAATCCTCTACATTCATAAAAGAAAAACGAAGTAGATTTTTTTTGTGTGAGGAGCCCTGATAAAAAGAAGATGGTTTTGATAAAAATCATGATGAATGTCTTTCTGTGAGTGCATAGGAATGAAACAACCTATAAAAGTCTAGGAAGAATGGTGCATCACAGCACAATCACTTTTTAAAATTTATATTTTTTAAAGTGTTTTATATTACTGAATTTTGGGCAGAATCTAACGGTGAAAGAACATATTATAAATTCTAATAAATTCTTCAAATCATTGGTACTTTTGAAACTGTTGAAAGTTGTGTTTGCTAAGGTTTTAACATGTAACACGTCGAACTTTTATGTCCTGTGCTCCTCCCATCACACCTGAAACTGGGGAGCGCATGGCAGAGAAGGGGGAGCTGGAGGTGACAGGCAATTATGTTAAACTAAAACTGCTGCAGATCTGTGTCTCTTAGCAGCTGCCTAAAAGTCTTTGAAGTCAATGGAAAGACTTCCACTGGTTGTATATTGTGGATGAGATGCTTTGTGCATTCTTTCCTCGTTGTGTCATTTTGTATCATTTACATAGCTAGTGTTCTTCAGTAATTTATTGCCTCTTTGCTCATTTCAGGGCCAAGAATGTACTGTTGGTGCTTGTCACATAGTAAAATGATAGTATTTTGTCAGAACAAGTTGTTCTTCCATTTAGGTGCATTGGAATTCATGAAGAGTTGGAAAATATGTATTAATGTGAGCCTTCGAGGTTTTAGGAGGAATTTTCTGCACATTTCCTATCATAGTATAAATTATTTATTAGTAAACTGTAACAAAGGTGCAGTCTTTAGGCTATAAAATAATGGTTGTCATCTGCTGGTTCCAGAAAGTTTTAACTGTTACCTGTTTTTCATTAGTGTTCTTCCACCTGAAGAGAAGCTCATATGTGCATTGAAGAAACCTGACCTTACAACTAAATCTCAAAAGAAGAAAAAAGCAGGGAAAACAAAACTTGGCCAGTTATCTTGTTAGATTTAGGATGTTTACTTTAAGAATGTCCATATGACTTAACTTTAAAATGTGGGCAGCTCATTTTTTTTTACGCTCCTTCCAGCCATCACATGCATGAGGATGTGATGTTTCGTATATGGTTCACATGTGGTTCATGATCATGATTTTATTATCTCCTTTTCCCATCACCATTTTTTTCTCTAGCTTGTGAGATTTAGGTTTTTTAGTCTTTTATTAATGTATCTTTTGCTGGTGTGTTTTATTTCTCATTTTAGTTATTATTTTACTAGTCTTCTGATAGAGAATGAAAAGTTTTTCATTTTGAAAGAGTAGAAAGTTAAAAAAAAAAAGAGGTTCGATTTGGGGAGATAGCCTGATGATCAAGCAGAGATGGGATCTGTGAACCGTGGAAGATAAGAACTCAGAAAACTATGAAATTCGTAACCCTGCTGTATGTAGCATGAATAAGGTGTCATATTGCCCAATCATAACCTAAAAGTACATTTTAGCAAATCACTATTTGGTAAGAAAAGGACAATTTAAAAAGAAACAATCTATTTGATTATAAAGAGTTTAAAATCTTTCTAAAGACGACATATTTTATGCATTATAAATTCAATTTTAAATGTGTGCCTCACGATTCAGATTACCTTGCAAGCAACATGAAATGCATCCTTTTGTATATGCCAGTCTTCAACAAAGTGTTGTTTACACCATGGATCAAATATGCAACATTAAAATTCATTATAAGCATATTACCCACTCTCATTATATGACAGAAGCGTGTCAGTGAAATTAGCAGCCACAAAAAAGACAAAGATTTTCTTACCTATTAGTTGGAAGGTAGCAGCTGTTTGAGTAATTCCACAGAGGGATAACAATGACCAACTGACTTGCACGTTTTAAAGAAAAAATGATATCAAACCCTTTGAGGATGCCATATGTTCTGGGCTTTGAGGCAGGCTGTGTATGCTATCATAGCAATTAGACAGACTGGAGACTCTGCTAAAATTTTATCCAAAATGCCAGCAGAGAAGTATTTCTTGGGGCTTTTTAATCGTGAACAGAGACATACTTATGCTCCCATTATTTATTAGAGGATAAGTTAGTTAAAGTGTAGAATTTTTCCCCAGTCATTTCCCATAGAGATGTATGTATAAATAAGCTGGTTTGATGTGGGGTTTGGGTTTTTTTGTTTATTTTTCTTTTTAATTATGCTTGAATTTATTTAGGTTTTTTTGCGTTATGTATGGTGGTTATCCTTTTGCTTACGGAAGAGACTGTGAAATACTGTTGCTTAGAATAATTCTAGCTTCTTTTGTCATTTGTGAATGAGGTCTGAAGGATGCCAAGTCTGCTCAAATAAACTTGGTAATTGCTACCGAGAGTTGGGCCATTCAGATGATCAATGGATCCATCTGTGTGTTCTGTAGTTTGGTATTGAACTTCTGTAGTTTGATGTGACTTCTTGCCAGACCTATTGTGATTTAAGAAAGCTTGTATTGACCAGTTTACTCGAGCTGGGCACATACAAATAATCTGTGCTGATGTTGCTGAGATGGGTCACCCGCCAAGCTTGTGCTGGCTAAAAGGAGAATGCCTGTATCAGGAAAGATCTATTTGGAGCCATTAGGAAGCAGAAAGGCCTGTTAGCTGAAACTGCTGTGAAGATGCGTTGAGTCTGTGCAACACAGTCTCCAGAGACCCACCAGGACACATAACCCTCCCTTAACAAGCTGAGAGATGGTTTGTCTACAGATACCTATATGTACTGCTATATCCATTTTGAAGCAAGGCCTTTTATGCTGTGCAGGTTGTATTATTTCTTTGTCTAATAACTGTCAGCAAAATCCACACTGGCACTTTACTGTTCTTCCAGTGTCTTGGTTCTGTTTGGCAGTTCACAAAGAGCCTGTCTGACTCTATAGGCATTTTGGCATTCAGCTTTTCTTTTATATAAAGCATGAACCTTGTACCTGTACAAAAAAGGCTCCTCAGAGCTTTATAATTCCAGGTCATGGTGCTTTCTAATGCAGTATTGCAGTATTACTGTATTGAGTACTGTCGTTCCCAGGTCCCCTTGTAGCCCCTCCCCTCTCCCTGACCCTCATCCGGAACTGTATTGAATCCCCAAACTGACCTCTGAAGTCAATAGAATTATTTAGGTTTACTGTTTGATGAAGTTAAGGTCTAGGAAGAGAGCAGTATAACCAAAGGCTTGCCTAAGAGGCACTGCAAAACTCCAGGCACGGAGTATGGAAGAGCTTGAGGTCTGGGATTTTGTGATCTGTCAGATTTAATATCAGGAAGAGAAGGTAATGGAATGATAGATCCCCTGTTTTTCTGTGATACAGCGAAAGAATATAAAATTTGAGTCAATAGTGACCATCCAAGTCTAAAGGCAATACAATATGAGGGCTAATTTACGTATTTGAGAATAAAAGGAAAAATATTTTCTGATTGGTTTAGGTTTTGTTTTTACTTTTTGGGGTCTTTTTACCCCATAGAAACACAAGTTTGAAACTGTGAAGCTTGCCATCACAGAACTAATACTGATCGATATAAATGAGCATGTTAATCATAAGTAAAGAGGTCACAGTCATGTGGTGAATAGAGTTTTAAACATACTTCTGTAGTTTATTGTGCTTATTCTGCTAAAATGCATGTTTCTATACACTTAAGAAACTCAGTAAGTAATGCTGTACTTAAAATAAGATGTATAATTTTTTCGTTGTTGTTTCGTTTTGTTTTTTTGTTTTGTTTTGTTTTAAAGGAAGTATCAAGTAACATTTGAAATGTCTGCTATAACTGTGTAATTTCCTATGTGGCCTCAGTATTATGCACCTAGGTATTTATTTGGTGTACAGGGAGGAAAGGAAAGCTCCTTCCTTTCATTTATATGTTAGGAGTTTCTACATTTTCTTTCCTGATTCCCAGATGTTGTGAGCACTGACATTTCTGGAAAAGCCACAGCCTGTCGGTGGCTGAGGACATGTGATGTCTCTGATGACTGTGGTATCAATTCTTCAGGGCTCCTAATAGTCAGGGTGAAACAAGGAATCTGCTGTTAATGGCCATTCCTTTGAAATGCCTTTGCTGCTGCTATGGAAGAAAAAGACAGGGATGCAGCCAGGCCTTGAGCACTGGCATTGCTATTGCCTGCTTTATTGAGCCATGGCAACCACAAGGACAGGATCCTGGGGCATCTCCACTCTGAGGGTGCTGTCTGCCGTGTTTCAGCCAAAAAAGCATCTGATAGGAAGGTGGTGGCAGGTAGTGTTTGCTGTCGACGAAAAATGCAGTCCCAAAGGGAAGGGGGAGAAAATAAAAATCCTCTCCTCACTGGAGGCAATGTGAAGTGAGACGGTTTCTTCCCGAAGAGATTTCTCTCCTTTTAGGGAAAGGTTATTGCTGTTTGTCTCAACAAAGTCATGGTGGACTATCTCTCTCACTTTTTATTTAAGGTGTTATTTGCCAGTTATACATCAGTCATTTTCACCCTCAGGAAATTGCATGCAGTCACCTCTTACTCTAAGTCACGGACCCAAAGCAATGTAGGGCAAGCTGGTAAAAAGGATTAAGTTTCAGTATTGTGATATCTTCTTTGTTACACCTGAGAGGTCTTTCCTGCTGAAATTAAATGTAATTGAAGTTGCTGCCTGGATACCTCACAAGCACTGTGCTTCAGGCTGGGAGGAACTGCCTGCAGCACTGCTGGTAAAAGCGGCATAGGGGGAATTTTGACAGCTGGGTCCACTCACAGCTGGGACCTGGGAGTCATGGTATTTTGGGACAGAGATTTGTAAAGGGCTACTGGCTAACTGAATTTGGTGAGGTCCTTGGGTTTAGCACAGCCTACAGTCTTGCTTTACTTGTAGTTTGGAAAGCCAAATGTAGCCCAGCATCCTTTAAAGGTGAGCGATCTTTAAGAAACTAAGCGAGTAAGCGCATAAAGCACTTCATTGTCTCCCATTTTACCAGGTGACCTATACAGAAGCAGGATTGTATCAATAAGTAGCTGGAAGGGACTTTATTTATTCTAATAAACCCAGAGGAGAAGTAGGTGGTTGTTGGTACAGGGGCAGGGGACAGACACAACTGGGCACACATATTACTCTGCACAACAGCTGTGATGCTTCCAACGCTTCCTTAAAAGTTCTGCCCCTTTGCCAAGGAAGTAGAATGAATCTTATAATGAATGAAATAAAAAAAATTATGTAAGTATCCAAAAACAGTAGGAAATGAATACAGAGAGAGCTGTACTTACACAAATATAGGTGTAGATGAAAAGGAATAGGCATTGTATATGTATAATATTATCTAGGAAGTTTGTGATTTGAATTATAGGATAAAGATGGTGAGGTATATACAAGAGGGAACATTGGAGATCAATGCTTTGAATCTTGTAATTAATCTGTAAGATATTTCTTCCTAGGATTTTTAATACCTTGCACTGTTTTACTTTTGTTGCTCTGTACATCTGCTGCTTTAATTGCGACAGCAGTTTATGCTGTATATATAAGCATTAACTATTTTTGCTCTTACAGTGTTTGCTATTGACTTTACATGTGCTTATCTATGTAAAACAAAATTAGATTTCCTAATACATCAATGGAAAACTGTTCAAAAAGCAGACTGATTAATAGTCTAGTGTTTCAGCACTTATGGATACCATTTTGTTTCATCTCACTGTGAATTGACAGGTTATGACAGGCAATTGAGAACAGAATGCAGTTCAACTTCTTTTGTGCCACTGATATGTCTTTTAAGAGGTAAAATACTTTAATTAAAAAGACAGCTGAAATCTTAGCTTTAATTTTCCCTTGATGTGGCAGATTTTTTTGTTGCAGTCTTAACCATAACTATTCCTGTCTTTATATGTCTATTTAACAAAAATGTATCCTTTTTAAATCTTCCTTCTGGATGTTATGCTTAGTTAACTGATATCAGGAAGAAAAAATATCAATAATAATTCCCTGACTACCTCTTTCTTGTTTCAAATTTAAACCAGCTTAAATTAGGCTTTCTCTAGCACACATTTAAAGCAAAAGCTTACCGCTAGACAGTCTGATCATAAATTAATCATTTTATTGTTTTGGTATTGTAGCTGGACGTGACTAGTGATTGATACGCATTTTCTCAAATTTTCCTATAAAGTAGAAGGTTTGTTAAAGAGCTCAATTTGTTTTTAAATAGATAAAGCTGGTGAATTTACAATCAGATAATCTGTATGTGAATTATTTCCTATATTTGTGGCTTGGATGTCACATTTTAATTTCGTTCTCTAAGAATAATTATTTTTAAAATGTTCTTTTGCTGCTGGACAGGTAGTCTGGGCACTAAGCACTATAGATCATGCTGTTCGTGTCATCTACTGACAACCATGTCAGGCCTCTTTTCTCTCAGTGTCTAGATTGATCCTTTCCTCAGGTCACCCATCATCTTTCTTTTTCTCTTTTAATGTCTGAGAAACAAAAGGAGAGGGGAAGAAAACCCTCAAACAAAGGAGGAGCAAGAAGGCCAAGACTGCAGACAAGGGAGTGGGTAGAAATGCAGTGGGAAGGGTAGAGCAGGTTTCTGAATGTTTCTCCTAAGAGACTCTTCTAGCTCGTTTTCATGATCAGGGCAATTGAGTCCCAAAACAAAGTGGTATCCAGATTTCAGGGAGTCGAATTTTCCAAGCATCCGTTTATCCTATTTTCTCCTTCCAAACAGTGGTCTTCCTAAGCCTTGCAAGAGACCTGTACTGTGTGCTTATCTGCCTCCCTATCTGGACTTGCATCCAACAGCAAATAAACGTGGCCATATGCAGACCATCACTATTATTTTCAGTTTGCATCTTTCCTTTAACGAGGATTGCTACTGGGTTTGTGGACAAAAGCCCAGCTACCCATGTTCTGCCTTTTCACTGGCTCTTTGTGTTTAGGCACAGAAGTGTTTCTGAAGTAGGCAGCTCAGACATCAGAAAAAATGACACTGATGATAGAATTGCTTCAGCTGCATTGGAAAAGATCATTGTGCTTTGTTTTGAAAGCGACAAGAACAAAGAGCACTTTCCCTGTAATAAGGCCTGTGGCTCCTTCATTCCTCTGCACATCATCACAGAAGGTCAGGCAAGACAACACGGTGGTTACTTCTCTGGGTCTTTGATAATTCTGTCACCTTGGTTTCTAAAAATTGATGAGTCTGGCAGCCCATTCATTTCGGGACATTTTAAAAGACACTGAACATTTGTTTTAGTGCCCTGTTCTTCAAAATCCTAGGTGACTTTTGAAGGTGACTACAAGGAAGATGAGTAGAGTTGCTTCGTGCAGCTGAGTTTTTCGGCTGTTGCTTGATTTAATAGCAAGAAGACGCTGACTTTGTACATGAATTCTTTCCTTTTGCAGATGAGAAGACAGTGTAGCACTGCCAGCTTCCAACTTCCTCTCCAACAACTGGAACTTTTTTCCTTTGGAGATGATAAAAGTCTGCCTGCCCAAGATACTCTCCCTGCTACTAGTCTTGCAATTAAATAAGAATTTGAAAAGAAAGAGAGGTTGACATCTCAAAGACTGCAGAGCCCTGCTTTTGGTCCTGGAATACCAGTGTGGGAGCTTTGCTTTGGTTTCAGATTCCCAGGGAACTCTTCACTGAGAATGCTCTGTTGCTTTTTTTTAAATAGCATAAGAACTCTTGTTATCTTATAGCAATAGGTTAAGAAAGTTCTGAGCTGTAGAAATTTCCCTCTTCATTTTCCCTGAGATCTCTTTGTTTTTAATTTATTGAGTAGATTTGCTTTTCTCAATCATTTTTAAAACAAAATTCATTGTGAACTAGTTCCCATCTTGTTCCCTCCCTTTTTTGCTGGCAACTTTTGCAGCTGCTGCCAGTGAGACTTTTGAAACCTTTAACTCTTGCTTGGCTGCTAGGAAATGTTTTTGATTAATGGCTATGGTAAAGATGACTTGGACTTGAGGTTACTATTGCAGGATGTGTGTGAAGGTGTTGCTCTTGGGGAGTCTTTGATAAAAGGCTGGGTAGCTTTTGGCTGGGGGAAGGGCAGGTGTAGGTAACCGTGTCTCAGGGCAAGAGAAGGACAATGTGAGCTCCTGGGGCTCCTTCTTGTGTTTGTTGTGCTGTTCTGTGGTTTTGCCTCATCGTACTTGGGGTCAGGCAAGGGGATTCCTGGGCTGTTTTCTTTTCTGCCTGCATATTTCAGTGTTACAACAAATGAGGGTTAAGCCTACATCTCTAAGTTGTCAACTGAGTGCTCTGAAGGCTCTTTATTAGTTTGAAGAGGGTAGAACTGTTGTGTGGAGAGGAAGGGCTTGTTGGTCAGTTGATGTTTTATTTGAAAATCTTATGCATCTTGGATATGGGGTCTATTCCCAGCAAATTTAAGATCTCACCAACATAAGAAGTGTGTGTGGGAAATGGAGGGGGGGAAGGGATCACGAACCATGTACGTGCGTTAGGAAAATGGTTTCAAAACTGTTTTGCCTCTGTGCTTTCTGATAGATGGCACCATATTGCTAACTCTCTGAACTGCTTGTACAAGGAGGGAAGGGAGCAGACTATGACAAACAACTAGTGGAAAGTAATTTTTCTTTGTGTCAGTAAAATTGAATAATAGAGAAGCATAGCAGAAGCTCCTTTTGTGAGTGGTTAGTTTCTAATGTGTATTTGTTATTTTAATCAACACTTTTTTTCAGCATTAACAAAACCCGAAAGATCCTGTTGATGTCTAGGAGAGGCACAAAGAGAGACAAACCGATTAATCCTAATCTTGTCCATTGTGAAAGATTTTATATATAGTCACTGTGATCTCTACTCTGACTTTTTAATCCGGGTCCTGAGAGGTGAATAGCAATTCTCACTGTTCCATAATGCTTCTGCAAATCCCTATTGATACATCTTTTGCCAAGGTTCTCTTAGAGCCCCCTCCTGCCAGACTTCTTTAGGTCTCCGACTTGCACAGTTATAATTTCTGAGCTACCTATAGCAGGTGCCAGCATTGTCTGCATTTATTATTGTGTAGTAAAAAATGTAAGAAATGTGATTATGGACTTCCCCGACGGTGGAGGGCATGTTGCCTATTTCCTTGAGCTTTGGAGGCAAGGCTAGATTAAATGTAGCTTTGTTGGTTTAGATTTTTTAGTTTTGGTTTTGTTTGGTGTTTGATTGAGTTTGGGAGAGATGTCTGGTTTGCTGTATTGTTTGAGTTTTTTAATAATGAAGAACTGAGTAGCAGTATGGAAGCTGTTTAAACTCCAATTAATAATTCAGGGAAGAACAGATCCTGTAGTTTTCAAAGCTTATAACTTCTCTGAGAGTATCCAAATTTCCTCTGGTTATATCGACCTGGGATCTATTTGGGATCCTTGTAAATGCTGTGTCATTTCTATTGGTATGTGTCAGGGTTCTAGTTTTGTATGTTCATTGTCAGCAGTCACATTAACATTTAAGCAAATTTACCAGATGGGATGGAAGCACAAAGGAAAACATGTAGTGTGTTTCTTGTTCTATCTTGCCCTCTATAGGGGTAGCAGATCATGGATTTCATTCATGTTCATTTGAATGCTAGAATCTATGCCTTGGTTTGATAGAGATAATTTAGATATGTTAGCTTAGCTCCCCAGCTGAGTGCAGGGATATTTCTTCTCATGCAGTACAGGAAAACAATTTCATTCTTTTCCTAGGACAGAAAAGGGAGATATAAACATTAGAAAGCCTGTGAAACAGATGGTGATTTAACTGGTAAAGTTATTACAGATAGGATGGCAGTCATTCAGACAGAAGATGTGCAAATCATAATAGCTTCTCAGGTGCATATGCATGATACAAGCTGTGTTACGGAGCAGGTCAAGCAATCAGTTTTACATTCATATCCTGGGCCTCAGTCATTTTTGTTAGATCACTCTCCTGTGAGCTGCTTATTGCGTCAGGGCATGGAAATTTATTCTCAAATGAAGAGCACTTGTTTGGCAAAAGAAACAGGAAATTCAAACTCGTTTGACCTGTTTCTAGATGACCAAGATAAAATTAACTTTTACTCTAGTTGGGATATGGTGGCAACTTATTCTTTAAAATACAAATGGAGCTTTTAACTTTAGTAAGGTAACAAAAATATTGCAGGTATTTTTATGTGCAAAAGAATATCCATAATATTTTCCCACTGTTCTTTCATGTTTCTAAGGTGCTTTTCATTAGAAATATCCTAGTTTTCTTTTTAAGCTTTTATGTATAGATATGGACCTGCCTATTTTGTCATTCTCCGTAGAATCTATTCATTAGCACAATGTCATGTAGATGAGTCTTAAAGTTCTTTGGCTAAAGAAAGAAAAAGAACATTTCCAAATATTGAAACATGTATAAATGGATGTGCCATCATCTCCTTGAAAGTGCAGAAAGCCTGCGACAGGAACTTTGATCTTTTGGACCATTCTTATTATCTCTTTGCAGTGTCAACACTGAAACTGTGTGATAAAAATGTCAGTGGCAATGTTATCCATTTTTGTGTTGATCACTTTCACAGAAGTATTCACCAACTGAGCCTATTTCTCAAGCCCAGGTCATATTTGAAGCACTAAATCCTTCATCCTTTTCTTCTGTGCAACTGCCAACATTTCCTCTTGTTACAATGGTGTTGATAAGTCACTCTTAAAACGAAATTTACTTATTTAATACAATATGTTAACAGGTGTGTTTATGCATTTGAATATGAGATTCTGCCTAATTTCCTTTTTCTTTTTTTTTAAAGAAAGGAGATTAGCAGTGACCTCTGTGATGGAAGAAAAGTAAATTGAATTTGATACCGGGGAATATTTTACTGGAAGTCTTTTCAACTCACAGTTCAATAAAATTTGTCAGTTGCTGTGGAAGTATTTCCAATTTGTCTGGTAAAGTACCACAATTATAAAAGACTGACAAAAATCAGAGCAAAAACTATTTAGTCAAGTTCAGGGTCAGAACCAACAGGTGAGAGCATCTGTTTTAAAGTAGCTGGTGGTCTAGAAAACCTGAGCAAGACTTAAATGTGTGGATGCCAGGATCATGAATGTGTGCCTTCTCAAATGCCAACCTCTGGGTTGGGTTTTGTTAGTGCTTCTAGGTTTGACATACCAGACACACTAGAGTAACATAACCGAGAACACCTTCCTCACCTGTGAAATAACTCTGTCAAATTTTGGGGGCTGAAATCACACAGGAGCCCCGGTGACCCTGCTTGTGCCGTGGTGCCCCTCTAGCTCCCAGAGGTAACCACCTGCAGTGGGTGGGAGAGGAAGATGCACTAGAGGAGGCCTAGGACAGTTAGCAAGCTGCCTAGGACTTTTATCCCAGACAAAATAGGTGCCTGTGGAGGTGACAATGATGAACAAAAGTGACAAAGTAGATGTTACTAGACCAGGCTTCCACCTAAATAAGCGGAAGTCGGCAGATCAGACATGTAAGTAAAAGTTAGCAGAAGGAAAATGAAAATCATCTACTTTTTTCCCCAAAAGTGGAATAATTTCGATCTTTGACTTTGGAAAAGAACTGATACATTATCGTAGAACCAATAATATAGGTAGATTTGAGCATACAGCAAATCTATTTTGTATGTTCTAAAAGGAAAAATCTAAACAAGGCCTTAGTAAGACAATAGGACACATTTTGAAGAAAATATCAATATTTAAGGCTTGAAAATAATGTGAAGTGGGATAAATGCTAGAAGGGTTTACTAGAGGTGCATTGTGCCAGGCAGAGACGTTATCCTTGCTAAAATTAATGAATTTCTAGACCAAGGAGGTCTGGTTTACATCATCTGACTGTACTGGGTATCTGGTAATTAATATCTGGATATTAATAGTCAAAAGTAGAAAACTGGGGCTCTCCATGAGTAGTATAAGTGATCAGCTAACTGAAAGACAGCACTAGTTAGTGCAGTATGAGAAAGTACCCAGTTGTGTAGGTGTCCCTATTGGAGTTCCTGGAGAATGAGCTTTGTGATCAGTCTTTAATTTTTCAAGTGACTTACTTGGACATTGAAAATGAGAGCAAGTTGACGAAATTTTCTCGTGAGAAGGAAGAGAGCTGAGTCAATTAGCTGATCACTGAACGACTAAGTCACTGTTATTATACATGAGTTGGAAAGGGAGATGGAAAATCACAGGATGCAGTTGGATTTGATTCTGCCCCCCACTTTTATACCAATTAAAACACGTTTCATTTTTTGTGACCTAAACTGCAACAGTTAGGATTGGTGTCATAATAGGCCCTCTTCTTCTGCCAATAAGAACCTTGCAGGTATGCAAAGGCATATCTTGAATACTTTGCATTACATGCAAATGAACCCTGCGGTGCAGTCATATGAGGAAAAAAAAGGACAGGAAAGTGTTTTGGGAGACTTTACCCCGTGTGCATGATAGCAGGAAGCAAGGATTCTTCTGCAAATTAAGCTGACTGCCTCAAATTTGACACAGTGCTGAATGGTTTGCAATGCAGGCTTGCACACCCCTGCAAACAAGAACATTTTTCCTGTAGAATCAATTTGTGAGAACAGATCAGAGAGAACTGGAGAGAAATGGTACAAAGGGGAGACTGAGAGAAGAGTGGTGCAGATAAGGAGACAGAAGGAACCAGAATATCAAAAAGATGGAAGGGAGAATAGTATAAAGATGAGCAGGGATAAGGGGTGCACGAAAGAGGGGATGAAAAATAGAGGAGAGGGCATGAGGGAAGGCAGGCAGAGGAAGGTGTGTATGAATGTCAGTAGGAGCTGCTGAGAAAAGGCTCATGTGCACTGCAGTGGCAGAGAAAGATGCAGGATGGATGCACGTACTGGGGGGAGGGGGAGAGGCAGTGAATGCTCTCAGCAGGAGGGGGAGAGAGATAGATGGCAAACACACAGAGAGGAGTGGTGGGGAGAAATAGTGGATGTACACAGCAGGGAGAGAGCAAGTGAGAGAGAGACACAGCAGATGCACACAGCAGGGGGGAGAAATGCATAGAATGAGGAGGGGGGCAGCACAGGGAAAGTATCAAAAAGCCTCAACAAAATTTAACAATAAAAGAATAAGAAAAAATAAAATTCTTGATTTGAACATTTATCATTATTTAACACAGGAAATCAAGATGAGAATTGAAGGGAATTTACATTAGTTAAAAATTTTAAGCACTTCAAATGTTAATAGCGCTTGGTTTGGAATAAGACTATGCTTGACTTAATGAATTCCTCTTCGCATTTGCAGTGAAGCAGATGTCTGCTTTCTGTGTCTGACAGGGGACCCAATCCATTGCTTTTTGACGTCAATAGGACCGGGGCTTTTTCAAGGGCATGCATTTATCTTGTCAATGTGGTCTAACCAGCCAGCCTCGCTTCACTGCTCTGGTCTCACACAGGTGAGGAAGGTGGGTGGGAAGTGTCGTCGCCTAAACTTTCCGAAATCTAACAGCTGTCACATGCTTCTCAGGACTCTTTATGCATGTTTGGGCACTGATCCCTGTTAATATGGCATGCACTTGAGGGGAGGTTGCTGTGATGTGTCTCTGTGTGTGGCTTGTTGAGGTGTCTGGCACCAGCTCCGTGGCACAGACAAGGTTGGACCACCTTGATGATAAATATAAAGCAACATCTGTAAGAGAGAAGTCAAATGGTAAAATAGGTTAAGCAGCAGTTTTTGGAGGATCCTTTTTACTATTATTGTATTAAATGATGTGTAACTTTTCCCAGATTCTGTGTGAAATTTACAAGAAAGCGCCAACGATTTTTATGAACATAACATGAACTCCACTGGTATGCATACGGAGAGAACACTGCCACTGGAGTGACTTTGTTATTACACATCTACACCAAGTTGCTTGTCTGTGACTGAGCTGGCAATTCAGTAAAAAAAAACCCAACAAAACATGGAAAAAGGGACTCAAAGGGAGACACTTGTCACTGGTGAGGAGAAAATGTCGGTACAGCAAAGACATGAGGAACTGGAGGTTGAAGATGGTGTTATTAACAAAGCAAGGTTTGCTCCACAGGAGAGGAGGTGTCCCTGTGGAAGAAACAAAGTGTGGATGGACATTTTGGTTTGTGTTTGTGGGTGGAATCAAAGGAATGTACTGCAGTTGGACATCAGTATGGGATGCTAGGAAAGCCTCTTTCCCCTTCAAATTGTTTATAGCCCCTAAAATGATTTATTGCCGTTGCTGTGGGAAAGACTCTACGCAGTGCTGATAGCATGCTTTTGAAGGGACAGGTACCAGTGTCCAAATTCAAGGGACAAAGCGAGTACAGACAATGTATCCATGCAGGCCCACACCTTTGATCAGAGAATGGGAATGTGAGGTTTATATATCTTCAGTGAAAAGTAGAATACTGGTTGAATTACTCTTAGGTGGAAATGTGGTAGAAGACATGCTCAAAACACAGTAACTGTTCTTATTCATATCACTGTTTTCCTCCCATCTGAGTTCTTACTTATTCTGAAAGCTCACAGGGAAAATATTTATTCAAGTTTCATTTAACCTCTGCAATATGTTCTGTGGTTGCTGCTGTCTTCCTACAGGTGTAAGGAGCTTCATGGAGTGCTGTGGTCTCTGGCCAAGCAGACACAGCAAAAAGAGAGAGAAGGTGGGTGAAGTGTGTGGGTTACAAGAGAGAAGATGTATATGTCAGAGGCTGATATCGAAATGCCAATGTTGTAGATCACATAAAGAAACTAGGAACTTCTAGAAGGGTCTGTTTTTCTTGTCCAGATTTGGAAGGATCTCACTGCCCATTTCCTTCTGCCGTGGCGAAGCCTGTTGTGATTTGGCAAGCAATATGGAAAAGCAGGGAGGGAGAGTCTCCTGCCAAAAAGACCCTCTTGTACTTTTGTGCAAGTGGAACCAGAAATAAATATGGTGTGGTGGGACTGATGCATTCAATTAGATTTTAGTATGTCTGAAAGTGCAGTTCAGAGACAAGCTGGCCCTTCTGCTTCTTTGTGCATTGGTTCCTACTCTGAGGGTCTCTTAGTGATCTTAGTGTGAGTGCTGTATGTATTAATTGCATATAAACATACTTCCATCGGTCTCCTGCTAGCTCAGTATGATGAGTTTATGCTTCTTTTTCTGAACTGAATGGATAGAAGGATTTTGTTCAGGCACTGCTGGAGTGGGGAAAGCTTTGTTCTGAACTGCTGTCATGGCCATCTCCATCCTCAGAGGCTCTGTTCTCTGGTAGCATCAGCCCAGGCTTCTCTCATTCTGTGCCCTCGTGCTGTTTTGAATACAGCAGGGCATGGCTCAGTCACCTGAGTGACCAAAACAAGTGCTGATGACTAAGAGCTCTCTCTTGCACACATATGCAACCACATTTTCAGAGTGCTGCCGGGGCTGAGGCAGAGGGAGGAACTCGCACCACCCCTGGGAACTCTGTGCAAAGCAGTCTGAAACTGATGGGAAGATGTACCTTTAGGCTGGGCCCAGTACACATAAGAGACTAAATAATTGCTTTTTGAATGGTAAAAATAGCTAGGATATTAATATTGTCTCTTTCTGTGTTGGTAGAATAAGTTTTGTCTCTCTTCTTAGATGCTTTGAATTTCTACACGATTTTCAAATGTAAAAACCCTGTTAGTCCAGATGTTCGAGTGGGACTGGGAAAAAAATCTCTTGCAGATTTCTGATAATTCTGGTTTGTGAGCAATGTTAGCCTGGGAAAGCAAGGGTTATCTTGGGCAATTCAAGTGTGACAAGACAAGCTGAATCTTTTTATCAGAAATCCAGACAAAAAAAAAAAAAAAAGGACTAAAATACAGGGAATCAGTAAATGGTGGTGGTTTAAAAAAACAGTAGATACAGCTTCAGTAGGCCTTTTATAAAAGCAAAAGCTTAGCTGATAGTATCAGATGGGTGACAGCTGATAACTCCGTGAAGAGAATGTTGCCACTATATAGAACCCATGTGTGAATGTTGTTGGGGACAGGAGCACCATTTGGCCTCAGGTACCACAATTGCTCTGTAATTCTCTGGTGAAATCTTTGCTTTTCAATAACTGTTAGTCTAGTTTCTTTAAGGTATCCTTATATGTCTATAGCACAACAAAGTGTTTTGTGACATATATTCTCCTGTGTACGTAAGTAACACCTTAAAAACACTGAATCTTGTTTATGAAGTGACTGCTGCAAAGATTTAATTCTGGAGGGACAAGCTTTAGAAATACCTGTAAAATACTAAAACCTTTCTTTTTTTCATCAGCTTCTCTATTGAAATTAATTTTCCAGAATATCAAATTAGGTGCTGTTTGTTTAGCTGCTTGAACTGTGGGGGTTACATGTCAGATAAAGAAAAGTGTTTTGAATATAAAATAGTACAAAATTAAGTCATTTAAAAATGAGAATGAATACTGTGAGAAAAGCTCAGTCCCCTTCAGCTCTGATTAGTGACTGCATGATACTTAAATGGATAGGCTTGAATATTAATATGGTTGATGTGTCCTATCTTCAATCTAGTCTATAAAAATTAGAATTAGGTGTAAAGCATAAATCACCTCTGATTCTGTCATTTAATAAGATTTTCTGGGCTTTTTTGGGTTTAGAATTTTATATTTTTTTGAGGCATATGTGTTGGTTGTTTTTAACTTCAGCATTTAGCAGTGTTGTGATTTAAATTATCCTTCTCATATTCAAAATGAAATTAGAGGACCTTATCTGGATGTTGATTGCAGTTTTGCTGATTTTTTGTTCAGGACCAGGTAGTGTGCAGACATTATAGCCTCTTTTTCCCTGTCAACATGCAGGGGAAAAAACATATAATTCTCACATATGATGAAAGACTGGAAGGAAGAGACAGAGAGGAAGAGAGCAAAAAGTAAAATGGTAGGCAGGGTGAAGAGAGGAGTGTAATGCAGCTGAATTTCTGTGCATTTATGCAGCACAAGCCGGGACTTAACACAGCAACGTGACAAAAATGTCAATTGTGACCATTTTACTGCTATGTGACTAAAAGGAAAGGCCTGCTCAGCTCTTGATATATAGCAATATCTTGATTTCAGTTCTGTTATTGAAGTTGAATTTAGTTAATGTCATAATTACAGATGTATTAAAAAGAAAGAAAGAAAACTTTATACATGTCCTTTTAGACCTATCCCACCACTGAAATCTCACTTGACAGTTCAAAACGGTTGGAACATACCATGCTATTTTTAAAGTATTTTTTACTTCATTATTATTAAAGGTTTTTCTGGAGTATATTTACTTCTTGTGCACATTGTATCATTAATTGCTGTATCTTAGTGACCTTGTTTTAAAATACTGTTTTAAATATGTTTTTTTCCACCTCTCCCCCAATTATTAATATTGATTACAGAATCTGAGAATATTTTTCTATTATATATTAATTTTTTCTCCATCTAGTCATTATATTCAATCAGTAAGAACTTTCCTTTCTAATGTCTTTGTGTCTAGGGGCTTGGCACATGAGGGCATGATGAGAGAATTCAGAGCATTATCTTCTTTCTTTCTTGTTTTTCTTGTGACAAATCTTTAACAGACTCTAGAGAAAATCAGTATATTTGAAAAAAAAAATTAGACATCTCCTCCCCTAGGATTTTTTTTTAGAAGATGGATAAAATATTGACTTCCTGATAGATGTTAAATGAGAAAAAACCATTTTTACATGCTTAGAAGTGCATGTTGTCTATGTGACCTGCATTAGAGTGGAGTAGGATTGTAGCAATAGACTGTATTTAGTATTCCTCAATTAAATACTTACACCATATAAATGTATCATAATCAGTTCTGATGAATACAGCTTTCCTTATTTCCTAAATGTACTCCCATTTAGGAAATCAGTTAAAAATAAATATGGCAGTTACAGATAAGATAAAACTCTGACTTAGGGCACATTTGGAAGAGTATATGACAATAAAGTAATCTGTCAGCTGAGAGAAATTTTTCCTACCCTGTTAATGGATACCTACCTCGTTCCCCTCTTGAAGGATACTCATGATGGCCTGGGAAGAAATGAAAAGGCCCAGTGCAATACTTGGCTTTTGTGATGTCTTGTGGCATTCAACTCTTTGAACTAAATTTGTATAGCAAAAGCAAATGTTTCTTTTCAAGAGGCTAAAAACGATTTACTACATTCGAAAATTACTTTTTATATGCGTTGTGAGAAGAATTTGCCATTCGTTTTTACTTTACACTCTGTATATATTTATTTATTTACTTATTTTCGCAGATGGACACCCTAACTTAAGAGACTCCTGACCAACTGCGAGGTCTCAAGCAGGCAGAGGGGGAGATATCATGTCCTGTATTGTTTTCTTTTTTTCATCAGTCGGAGCAAGTCAGCTTTCTAATTACAGGGCGAAAAGTTATAGATAGAGTATAAGACATAAGGAATGAGAAGAAATAAGTGAAAACCTCTTAGTATGCCTTTCTACATCAGCAATAGGAATTGCATCTGAAATGGTCAGTGAAGTATTGTATCAACAATACAAAAATGTTGGCAAGAATACAGAAAAACCTGGGCACTAAAAACATTTTTAAAAAGCAAAGCCAAAAAAGGCTGAATTTTCTTATCATCAAATAGATGAATTTGGTAGTTATGGTTAGCATTTTATTATTAATAACAGATTATTCAGTAAAACAGGAAGGTGAGGTGGTAAATTCCAAATGTTTGACGGAGTTCTTCCAGAAGGCTTCTGCAGCATAGTACTAAAAACACAATCAAGTTAATCAAATGTGATATAGTAGGAAATAGTTAGCAGGTCTTTGACTTTTAAATCTAATTTTCTTTGAACTTCAGACTATTTGTCAAATTCTTTATCAAATGGTCTTCAGAAAAAAATGAGGTCAGTGTACTCAAACGACTTTGTCTACATGGGCAGGCTGAACAGACTGGAACTTTGAAGCACAGAAGAGGTACATACGTGGGAAGTACTCTGGTAGAGGTGAACACAAAGATGTTTGCTGCAGAGGAGATAAGCATGGACTTATGAGCTGGTAGGCTTAGACAGGGGAAAAAAACCCCTAACCCACAGCATTTCTTTCTGCCCCTGTACCACGGAATTTAAACTGCAGAATGGACCTCTACTATTTTTGGATGGTCTAAAGTACAAACTGATTTAAAAAGGGGCTGGAAAAACAAGACAGAACTGGCTAATGAATAGCTTTTGAAGACAATTGCGTGGACACAACCTGTGACTTGTGAGATACTATCCTCATGTATTACTGACAGGTATTTTGCATGTTCCTTGGTGGTAGCAGCTATGGGGATGGACTGCATACTAGATGGACTAATGCTGTGATTTGCAGCTGCATTTTTCTAGATTTTCAATTTGAATATGAATGTATGTACAAAAATCATCACTTCAATCTTTTTCCAGACCCTAAGAAAGACCCAAAAATCACTTGCTGTAGTGTATCCCTGTGAAACACTCTGCATAAAGTATGGGTTGCTGTGTGGTTCATTGCCTGGTTTCTACTTGATAAACGTGCACTACAATATCAAGGGTGATAGAGTTCTGCTAAACTGGGTGGGCACAATAAGGCTAACAGCTGTTCTTGGTCTGGAAAATACTCTAGGATGTGATGAGGAGGAATTTTTTTTAAATTCAGCGTTTTCTGTATAAGGGACACTTATATTAAAGCTTCTGGTGGTGGTTACACCCCAGTTATGTTCTGCCTGCCTCCTGTTGATTGCATTACACAACAACGATTGGACCTCTGGGTGCTTTATAATGTATATACTGTTGGTGCATGATGTGTGGTGGAAAGCAATATCCTTCTGCATCCCAGTTCAGGACTGAGGAAATAAATGCACTGTGCAGTTTTGAATAATTACTTTTAGTCTGTTCATGAATCTGTGTCTCTGACATTTATTTAAACATAAGCAAGTCTCTGGTTGCCTCCAAGACTTTGGCTTGCCTTTTAAAAATTCTTTGGCAGAAGAATGCTTTCTCTCCTCCTTCAGGATGTTAGTTGCTTGTCAACCTATTCAACTTGTCATTTCTTGAGGATACAGTTGGGGAGCAGTCAGAGCAGGAGCCTGCTGTTGGGGGCCTCCTGCACAACGTGCTACAAATGAAAGGAAGGTTCACATTACATCCATCATGTTATAGTTTTAATTAATAGGTTTTTCTGCCTTATTTGATTAAAATATTTTAAAAATTATTTGTTTAAATGTAAAACATAAAAATTTTATTCAGTCAATTCATATATAGATCTAAGTACAACAGTCTTTGAAAAAACATTTATTTTAAAACTTAAGTTGTATCTAGTTTAGAAACAGTGAATAAAAACTAATTCCCAACATATGGATCTGGCTCTCCAGAAAATACAACCAATTCTGAAATGTTGGTGAACTAATACTTTTGAAGAAGCTAAAAGCTTAAGGAGTCACCGACTTAATATGCATAGCAAATAATAACCTGTCTGCTGCATGTGACTTCAGTTCAGCAACAGAGCCAAAGGTGATGGTTCTGTGCAATTTTATCAGCACAACTTTTAGGCTTATACAATATTTAGGCTTATACAAATTTTCAGCATATTCTTATATTTCGTTGGCCTCTGGAATGAAAGTGAAACCTATGCCCACTTACATTCGTTAATGGTGGTGGACCCCAGGACACTTGAATGCTTTTGTGTGCTTAGATCTAATCAAGAATTATCTGGAATATTGGGTGTTTCTGGCAGAGTCAAATATGTCTCAAATTCAACCTTTTTTTTGGCATAGCAGTGGTTTTTGCAGAGTGGCCTGCTTTTACTTGCAGAATGTTATACTTGTGTAAGGACTCTCTTGTATGCCTTTCCTTTTAAAGAGAAAAACAAACAAATAAAAAAACCCCACCCCAGAACCCAAAAGAGATTGAAGGTCTTGCATAACTCTTAGTGGAAGAGCCGTGCTTTGTTCTGAGGTTAAAAAGGAAAATTGAAACAAAAGAACGGCCAGGTAATAGAAAGTAGGATGTTTAGGTAAAATAAAGTCATTTCATCCATGGTGAAGAAGATGCCTACTGTCAAGCAAGCACGGTGTGAAGAAGGCATAATAACTAATAACTCATTTGTAGCTAGGTTATTAGGATAAATCTGCAGATAAGGATACGTGTATAATGGAAGCTTCAAAAGCTGCAAATCTGATGTGATAAATGATTCAAAGTGCAACACATTAGCTTAGATTTTAATGTTTGTAAAATGAATGAAACAATACATCTATATGCCAAAACCATATTATCATAAACGTATTTGCCAAACTATAAGACATAAATTGCACTTAAATTTAGTAATCTATGATGGTATGCTTGAATGTATCTTTGTGATTAAATGTGAACAATTGCTCCTTTAAGGTAAAGGTCTGTGTATGTGTGATTAATCAGATTGAAATGACAGGGCGGACAGCTCATGCCATGCCTGGTTATCAGAGTGATTGATTTTAGTCAATGCTGCTGGATGAAAAAAAATCTGTTAATAACTACAGCTGCAAAACTCCTGATGTCACTGATAGCACAAATCACTTCTCACACTCGTATTATCTGGCTCATTTGCAGATACGGAGCACACAAACCGATCCATTGGAACGCAAAATTTTAACGTACAGATTTATGCAAGAGGGATGACTGCGAAGTGCGCTGCATGAGCAGTGTAAGAAGCTGAAAATTGCTGCTGTTGTAGCTGTCATAGGCACGTTATTTTCTTTGGTATGTGTGGAGATTTTGCTGTCAGGCTTTTATCCTCCGGATTGTTTGTGCTGTACCTCTCTTCCTGCTTAAAATAGAAAATCAGTCACTGAACCTGGATGCTATTAAGTATTCTTAGAATAGTTCTTAACTAAGTTGGTTGATTTGCACTTTCTGATGAAGGAACATTTGGTTGTTTATTGCAGGCTCTCAACAAACATGTTTTTCCAGAATCAACTAATAAGATTACAAATTGCATTTCATCAACAGAATTGTTTATCATAGGTATATTCCTTGCCATCTAATACTTATCTTTTCAGTTGTTGTATTTTTATTTTGAAAGATCTGGAGTTTATCTGCATCAAATGTGTCTTATCTGCGTTTTGCAGGGGTTAGCAGGGAATGCATGTGTCTTATGGACTTCATAGGAGAAGGGGGACAACAAATAGCCTCAAGTGTCTGGTAGGATTGTTATCCTAAATCCAGCCCCTTACCCGGCCTTTCTCCACTAGCTTTTCATCTGCCATTCCCCACTGGCCTAAAGGAACATATTTGATATCACTCCAAACATAAAAATGTTTTTGGGTTCTTATAGTCCCTCGTCCCCGCAGAATTCATGGATGCATCCATTTTCAGGAAGCTCATACAGTTATGGTCTGAAACGCTGGGGCTCTTGATTTTTTTGAAACGATAAAATAGTGCTTTGCTTTTTCAAGCTTCTCCCTTCTGCTCTGTAGGTAAGTCCTTCCACGGCAAAAGGGTTTATATGAAAATCCCCAGACTTTCTAATGTGTATGCTGTTTCATCACACTGATGTTTAGTTCTGTCTGGTATTCTGCAGAAGACCAGAATGTGCTCATAGGGATACCAGTTAGCTCCAACATTTCATGGATGTAAATGACAGGGGAAAAAAAAATGTTCAGCTCAGGAAAGCACAGATGATTCTTGCTTAGTAGGATATTAAAGCACTACTGTCATTATTATTTGCTCTTATTTCTCCAGAGGATCTGGGTCTTGATTATGATTCTGTTGCGGTAAGTGCATCTATCAATCACAGGGAGATCAAGTCCTTGCCTGAAGATGTGCGTATAAAGATACCTCATACAGTAGCATGCCTTGAAGGAGCTTGATGGTAATTTCATAGGTGCCAAATATACCAATGTTGAGTTCAGGTAGATTGGCATGTTTCTGAAGTCTGAGGTATTTCAAGATAAAACTTTCTATTTATTTATTTATTTTAATTATTCCTGTGATTCTCACAGGAATAATTGTGATGCAGAAACGAAGTACTTACCTGACTTTCAGATACGCAACTTTCTGAGCTTTGGACATTGTCCTTTAATATGTTGAGTAAGGCTGTGTAGGAGTTCTGTGTTAGGTGCTTTCATCAAAGGAATGAAAAACTGAAGCTGAATGCTTGCCACTAGTGCAGTTTACTTAGGAATTTATTGAGGATTTATCCCTTAATCTAAAGGTCATAACATTTTAAATAACATGCTTTTAATATTCAGAATGGACCCAACTGCCCTCTTAAGCAGCTGATAACTTTGAAGTGCTGTTAGCCATAGATACCCATACATTACTTTCCCTCACATTCCTTTCATACAAATAATGAAACTTGAACTTTACTGCAAATATTCTTTTGTCTTTTGTTCAAGCAAAAGTGTAACAGTTAACTTTAAGCTTGCCTGTGTGTGGTGTTCCTGAGTTCGCTGCTTGATTTGTTTGCAGATATGGCAAACTGAGAAGACAAGTTTAAAATACCGCCAGTTGTTTTTATGTGCAAGAAGACTCCCATCCATGAAGGAATCTGAACTAGGAGGAGGAGTCAGGAGTTCTTGGCTCCACTCTTTTGGTAACATCATTAAGCCATTGCCAAAAGATTGTGTGAAGGTGCACCACCCAAGGAATTTTAGATAAAATATCACAGTTTGACACTGAATACAGGACATATATATACACATCCATTCCATTTCACAGAGCATCCACTCTGTCTCCAGGCACAGCTGCAGGACTCTTCATAAATAAATAACCTTGTGTAAGACAGATTATGTTCCTTGGATATCAATCACTGGTAAATATCGTGTTCCTACTTACGATGTAAGAATACTAAATGGAAACTCATGAAGATTTCAGATTGCCATTATATTTACAGTCCTGGGGCTTACTGCTGAGAATTATTGGATGTCTTTGCTTCCGAATGTGGGCCGAAAGCTGCAGTGGGATTCTCATTCCTAGCTTGCCTCTCAGATTTTCAGATCAAGTTTAATCACACTTCTTAAAACCCTACCTCTGAATCACTGTAAATATTGCAAAAGGGTTCCAATCTTCGTCAAATGGGGTCAGTGAGGAAAAAAAACCCAAATTCATCCTTTCCTGATTCCATATCTGAAAAATGTTATGGACCAAAGTGTTCTTAGTATTGTGTGATTACAGGTACTAAATGCATTTGGGGAGATGGAGGGAAAAATATGTCAAAAAAACACCTGGAGCATTGGAGTGCCCTCTAACATCTGCATAACGAAAGGGCAATTATTTCATTCCCTTTCTTCTACTGGGCCATCAGCTCTTTTTCTGTCAGAGGTCAGGCATTCCCCAATTCCACCTGCAAATAATATATCCCTCCATCTGCTGATATCAAGAAGCAGGGTTGTTTTAACCCTGAATTTTTGCCATCTTTCAGAGGCAGTGAGTCTAATTTCCTTGCAGTCTGTTTGAATGCTTCTCTCACCAGCCTCTGCTGTCCACTGGCCAAAGAAAAGGTGAGAGACTGTTTACAAATTCAGGAATTCTGAGATGTACACTGTCAGTGTTTTGAATGAATCCACAGTTGGGTGTTCTGAGATGACTCTGATTTTTTCAATGTGAGTGCAGCTGCTGTTTCATTGCTTATTAATTTTTTTATATAAATAATTCCAGACAAGTTTCAATATTTCTTTTTCATATTCCATTCCATTCTGCTTATTCTTACAGGGAAAAATATAGTTAAAATATACAGATTCCCCTCCCTCCCTTTATTTAGTATATCACAGATTAGCTTGTGTTAATTTTTTGAACTGTAAGGATAAGAAAAAACTCAAACCTTGCTAAATACTTTGTTTTTAATTATTGTTTTTATTAGGGATTATATAAAGATAAAGAAATATTTGTTACCATTTACCTTCTTAACATAATTGCTCTTATTTTAGGATTGGATTACTTTAGTTCTGTAGCATTCTCACTAAATACCAAAAGGACGATCACAAACAGAGAAGTGGCCCAGACACGGAACAGCATCAGCAGAGCCAAAACCACCTTGGCCAAAATGTGAGCTGAGAAGGGGTACACAGCACTTCATCACCCTGGTTTTGTCCAGGTACCCTGGAAGTAGACCTATGGAGGTTATCTAGCTGAGACAACCATCCTGGTAAGAGAACTACTGCAGCTTGGTGGTTCTTCTATCTTTATCCTTAATGAGCTTTAACGCGGTGCAGTGGAATTCAGGCTGAGCAAAATTCAGATGTTCGTTGAGGAAAGATTGTTTTCAGCTGGCAGAAAACAAGTATGATTTTTTCCTAAAGCTTTTTTTTTTGTTGTTTCTGTTTTGAGTTAAAGTCACAAAAAACCATTAGTTTTAATGTGCCTCATCATTTGTAATTTTTGTGGTAATGCTCTACTTCATACAACATCGTGGCTAGTACACCGTGGGCTTCATAACAGCCTCCTGACTTTTCCAAGAAGATTGCTTCAGTGTAGGGGAAAGCTTATTATTTTGCTATTAGTTTCTATTAAAGGGTAAATAATTTCCAGATAAAAAGTGATTTAGCTTACCACAGAAATGCACAACATTTTCAAATGTAGAAATCAGAAGCTTATTTTTACTACTTCTATGAAACAGTCACTAAGAGAAAGCCATTTATGAGTTGAGAAAGGGAGGTAGAGACTTTTTAGAGGTGTATTCAGCCAATTTTGATTCTCCTAAATTATCTTAGGTATTTTCAAGCATTTTTCTTCAGTGGATTCATATTTCAGAGAGTATTTCTGACAATCTATTTTATGCTTCACTGACCACAAGGTTTGAAATTCTAGTTCATATTGGCACAGTAGTGTCAAATTTGTAGTGATAAATGGATAACTTTTTTTATTTTAAATAGGTCTCTGTTGTTTAACTTGAGATCTGTAATTTTTTTTTCGGTTCATTACTTCTGCTATTTTTCTGTCTAGGAAAAAGTGATTAAAAGAGACAGAGGGATCAAGGTGCTTTAGACTTGTCCATGTGAAGAAATGGATTGTCCAAGGGAGGGTAAATGTACTCGTGCCATCTATTCATTTTGCTTTAACAGAATTAATGTTGCAATTTTATGAATTTTTTTTTTTTAGTGAACCAACACTGCTACTCTTGGGAATCTGTTTAAAATGTACAACCCAGAGTTCATTATTGTGTAGTGTGCTTGCTAATATTATTTTCATAAGCAGAGATCTTTTATTTAGGTGTATTGTGAATTAAATTTTATGAATTTCAACAGAGTAGTAGTGTTGCTAAATTATAACCTCCTTATACTTAAAGTGATAATACCCCCTATCATTATTTAAGTATGTTCTACTATCTAATTGTAAGGAGGAGGAAGCTGAAGAGGAAATTATTCACTGAGAAAATGCTTCTATTTTAGCATGTTCTCTATTATTCTTTATCCATTTTATAACAAACCATATCTCCTCAAAAATGGGCCCTGAATCTAAAGTTAGTCATGTTGCTTTCTTAAATCTACAGAAAGTTGCATTTTATATTACTCATGTAAGATAATTCCGATCCCAGTCCTTAAGATTGTGTAGATTTTTTTTTCATCCTTTTTTTCTTCAAATTTGTGGAAAATATTCCTAGATTTTCACATGCTGTAATATCTGGGAGAGTCCATTTTTTATATAGACTGCAATTAAATAGAGAGGACACAGAGTAGGATTGTAATACGTCAAGAGGCAAAGAAGGGAGTTGCCTACCTGTGGTCAATGAATAGCTTGAGAGAGCTGCACGGTACTATGTTATATCTAAAGACAATACAGAAAAGTAATTATTCCTTAAAGTGGAATAAAGAGCTTCCTTCTGAAACTGGTGAGAGACAATTTAAAGGCACGATGTGATGAGGAATAGGACTAATTCCCCTTTTTTGGGTCTTTGGCTTGTATGTACTTACGTGTATCACATTTCCTTGTGTATATTTTGTGCTGCGAACGATTCAAGTTCCTGCTTTTTGTGTATGTCAAACCTATGTGTGTTCATTTTCACCAGGAATATCTATTTGGTGTGTGTCTTTTGATTGCTATTTGTCTAGGAATTCATAATAGTGAATCATAGAATCGTAGACTATCCTGGGCTGGAAGGGACTCAAGAATCAAGTCCTGACTCCTCATGGGGCAATCTAAAAGTTAAACCAAAGCTCTAAGTGTGTTGTTCAAACACATCTTGAATGCTCACAGGCTTGGGGCTGTGACTTCACTGGTGAGCTTGTTTCAGTTCCTAATCACCTTTCCAGTGAAGAACTTTTTCTGAATCATGGTCAAAGAATACCAGGTTGGAAGGGTACTCAAGGATCACCTGGTCCAACCATTCTTAGCAAAAGCGCTGTCTCAACAAGACGGCCCAGCACCCTGCCCAGCCGAAGTGTCCAGTGCTGGGGAAATCACCACTTCTCTGGGGAGGTTATTCCAATGCCTGATTGTTCTCATTGTGAAAAATTTTCCTCGTGTGAGCAATCAGAATCTCCCCAGGAGTGACTTGTACCCATTACACCTTGTCTTTTCCATGTGACTGCTTCTAAGTGCTGTAGAAGAGCTTCCTTTCACAGTGGTTTCAAAAATCTGATTGTTTCTAGAAATCCTAAACTGTTATGTTATAGTACAAACAGAAAATCTTTTCGTTAAGAAATGGTGAAATGTTTCAACTGGCACATATTGATGTGCAAAAGTGTGTGTATATTTACATATTCATATATGTAAAACATAGTCTTATGTATACAATACTTATATCATGGGTAACTGAGAAATATGAAACTTACATCATGAACTGTGATAACAACGTGCTAAAACTTGAAGGGAAATTCCAGAATAACCAGGTGACATTTTGTCCTTAAAATTCTGGTGGAAAAGCTGCTATTTTACCATTTTCTTTACTATTACAACTTCAAGAAAGCTGTCTTTCATTAAAAGTAAGAATAAGGGGGAAATAAAAGTACTCAAACCCTTCTCTTTGGGATTTTTTGACAGGGCTTACTGTTGGATTTCAGAAGGCACGTGTGTTTGAGGAGATGTTGGTTTGTAGTGTGCTGACCTTACCATTGTAAGCTATTGATATCATAAAATACCTCTAATACTATTTAGACATGACATCACTATCCCACTCTCAGATTTGATTATATTTGCCCAGCAAGTTAAAAAATCACTGTACCTAGAAAAAAACCCATGATCTCATTAAGCCTAATTTCCCCAGAAATCAGGCCAAATTGTTAAGACAAAAACATACGGTGCTTTTAAGAAGGAGCTGTAGAAACATGTTTAGCATTTAGTGTTTTCAAAGAGAACTAAAGATTTTTTTGGGCTGGGAGTGAGGATTGATTGCTGGTGAATCGCACATATAATTCGTCAGTTGTCCTCATTTATTTTGATACTTGTGAATTTGTAACATAGGCAATGACACTTTAAAACAAAATGATTCTCCTCCTTTTTCTCACTGATTTTCTTCAGCTTCATCTGTGTTGACAGAAAGGAGTTGGAAGGAAGGGAATTTGGATGAATTTATCTGTCATATTGGGAGAAGAAAGGCAAGGAAGAGCTTCTAATGTTTTAGCATGCATTAGAATGTTAATAGACAATTATCATAATTAAATAAAAACATTCTGATTTCTAAGTAGTGTGCCAGTTTTCAAAAAGCAAGTATTCCTTGTTGTCTCTTACTTGAGAGATATAAATCAATTTGTCTACTAAATCCAGGAGATGCCAAAGTACATGTTTTATTTATCATGGTGTGTTCATCTCTTTGTCTTTTCTTTTACTGAAAATGTGGGTTGGTTTGAGATTTAAAATTGTTAATTTTCTACCCTCTCTCTCTACTTGAATGTCCTTAATTTTCATGTGCAGTCAAAGAAGCATGAGTATAAGCTTCCATGCTGTGCTTATAAATAACTCCTCTAGCAACTGGAAAGAATTAAAACACAGCATTAGCGGCAGTAGCTGCATTAGTTGGAAAGGTTTACCCAGGATATGCTAACTGATAAACTTGTATCTATTTAAGAAAGATCTAATTAGGATCCTTTTGTTACATAAACTAAACCATATTATTATAATAAAACATACATAAAATAATGAATAGAACATAATTTTTTATAATTTCATTCAAATGAGATGACTTAAAGGTAATTTCTACATTTTAAGCACTTAGTTTCATGACATTTCCTAGCAATTCACCAATTATGATGCCTCAAATGTTTGCCATTATTAAGAAACATTAAATGTACGATTAGATCAGTCATAAATATTTTATAGGGAGAAAATATATTATTTCAGGTACATCGCAACATCTTTACGCCTGTAATTCTGTGCATCTGCATACAAATAAAAGGGATGCTCTATTAGCATATTGCACTCCTACTACATCCTTCTGTTGTGGGTGAGTCAGTCTCGAAGCAATCTGAAGATTGTTTAAATTTTGCTTCCAAAGTCTGAAGCTAGATACATTTTGGGATGACTTTTCTTCCCTTTGTCTGCTACTGTCATCTCAGCAGCCTTTGAAGTTAAGTTACGGCTGTTCCCAGGCATTTGAAGATCTGTCCTTGACTGTCCAGAGCGTGGTTCTGCCCAGCACAGTAAGGGACAGGTCTGGCAGCCTCCCTGTTGTTTTTCTAGACCACTATGACAGATATGCCATTTTGGCTTATTTTGTAATGAAAAACTGAAGTACTATGATGTTAAGTGATGGTGTAGAGTTTTGAAATGTTGTGGCATGGAGGTGCTTTGCTCAGTACCTTTAATCACCTTTTGAACTGTAACACTGTTGAGGCATTGGTTTTCCTTCCCAGGGAAGAGAAGATTTGCACCATGGCAGTCCCATATGAGTGGGGCAAACCAGTCTTCATGAATTAAGCCAGTGAAGGGGAAAGTGGAGAGAAGAAAACCACATTTCTTTTCATATATAACAGCCCATTATGGCAGGATTGCTGCAAACACAAATATTTTAATTTTTAGGCACACATTTTAAGAAAAAACCCCTGAATCTTCTGAAGAAACAAGACATATTCTATTGGGGTTTTTCCTCATCATTCTCTTCGCCTTTTATGTCAAGGAACTGCATACCACCTGCTTCTGGCACATTGTGCCCACATCCCTCCTGACTATATTCTCATTTTTTATGACCCAAACAGCAGTTCCAAAAGTTCCTTTCTCAGGGGCTTATGACACGTATGTGGGTTGTGACTCATCTGCAGCACTCCAGGCGTCCCGTGGGTTGGTGGCCACACAGCTGTGAGGCCACCCTGTCTTACAGCAAACGGACCTTAACTGAAGGAACTCTTGATGTCAGTCCTAAGCAGGAGCTGGACGTGGGCAGCAGCAGCAGGAGCAGCCTCGTGTGGAGCTTGCTAGAGAACATTCACAGCTTTACAAAGCAATAAGACACCTCAGAAGAGATGCTTGGTAAGATTGCTCTGCTGCGTGCTTTAGGGCTGTTCTTCACCGTAGAGGTTTAACAAGCTTGAGTAGAGTCTCTTCTGGAGCCCGCCTGCTCCATTAATTCTCTTGCTATTGGAGGACAAACCAGTGCTGGGTGATTCTATTTGGATCACCCATTAACCAAATTTCTATCAATGACTTAAAACAGAAATGATACTAGTTGCTAAATAGAGGAGAATAGTGTTTCACAGAACCATTTAAAACTATCCAACCAAATGAAATTAACAATAATTTCTTAAAAGGTTGTTTTTTAGTTTGCATCTGTCCTCTGTTTTCTGCAGTTTTGTGCACCTATAAATCCTGCGAAGTCTGTTTTTGTTGACAGGCAATATTGGTCTTCCTTTGAAAGTTTGATTCGCTTCCTATGAGATTTCTTGATATATAGTAGAAGTTTAGTTATAACTGAAGCTTAAAAAATCCCATCTTGACTGTTTCATTGCCTCTGTGATAACCTTAAAAATCTGTGTGATCCACATGCTACCACATGGGTGTTGAAGCAACAACATTTCTTTTAAAAATGAACACAATTATTAAGAAAGATAAGAGATTAAATAATAAAAGATAAAAATATATCTATTCTTATACAGAGCGTGGGATTCTTATGTTTTTAAAATAGTTTTAGCTGTATACTTGGCAACAACTTCTTAAAATTTTATTTTCATTTAGCTGTGGATTCCCCTTAGTCATCTATACTAATGCGAGCAGCAGTCCCAATTCAATTCATAGACGGCTTTTATTAAGTTGTGAGGGTAAGAATGGTGTCTTTGCTTTTTTAATTTTCCCTTTTTTTGGCAAACAGGTATTGGAAAGAGAGAGAATAGGTTGGCAATATCCTTTCTTGGTGTTTAATGAAATGCTGTTAAAAAGCAACGGTATGACAGAATTTATTTCCTTCCGTCAGATACAAAAGAAATACAAAGTTTACAATAGCACCATTTTACCATTTATTTCCCTTTATTCACTACATGACAAACACAGTATTTCTTGTGTAAGAAGACCCTTTCTCTTCCTCATACACCCTGTAAAGTAAGAACAGCCAGTAGTTCCTTGGTACCAGTTCCACTGGTACTAATGAAATCTCTTCTACTGATTTATCTTGTGGTTAATTTTACTTTGGAGCCTTGGAATGACATAAACATTGATTGAAACTTCTCATAGGTTTTGTGCCTGAGCTCTTTCCCATGTTGGCTTCTCTGGTGCATACATTCAGGCCACAGCCTGTCCCTCTTTAGGGGTGTGTGTTCGAGGTCTCTCCCTTTCACCAGAAGTCTCTTTTGACAATACCTGTGGGAACAGTGTGTTTAACCTCTCCACCCCAAAGTTAAATTTCAGCAAAACTAACAGTTCAGGAAGTGATTAATGAGGGTGGTAAGCAGGCTGACAAGGCAGATAGTATTGACTTCATTAACCTGTTTAACTGGTGAACTGGGTAAAAAAACCCATAAAAATTACACGTAACCTCTAATGCTTCTTTGTCGTGTGGTATAGGAAGTGGGAATCACTCACAGTAAATTATAGTTCCAAGGAAAATGTATGCCATTATGATAAATGGGATATAAATAGGTAGATAGGTTGGCTTTCACTGCTGTCTTTTACTAAGACATTGTCCCATCCCAGACTTGCTGTACTGTAGTGATTCATAGATAATTTCTTGTAATGAATGAGCATAACTCTGGTGGCACTTGGAAACTGGTAGTAAAGCTTGTTTTCAAAACATTTATTTCTTTTAGTGATATAGTAGAAGCTGAAACAAAAATAAGAAGAGGTCTCCTGTTTTCTCCTTCAAATTCTTTTGGAAAAAACACAATATTTGACTCTCATATCTTATAAAGGTATAATAAGGCAGATGTCCTTCTGGTTGCAATCTCTGTCTTAATTGATCAGAAAAACCAAGGAATTGTTTGGGTTTGTATGTTGTTTGAACCGGAAGTTGGAGATCAGCAGTCTCATCTGTGATGGTGCTTTGTCTGCGTCTTGGAAGAGAAACAAAATTGAAAGGGCTCTAACTTTTGGTTTAATTTTTCTAATAATAGTTAATTTTTTTGAAACTCAAGTCAGGAAATGGAAAAATGAATGTTCTCAGGGTAACACTAGCTCAGCTTCTTTACACAAATAGATTTTTTTCCCCAGTAGATTTCTAAAGCTTATTATATTAGCATTTGTTTTGCTCTGCATGGAAGAAATTCCCTTCCTTGCAAGGTATACACTGCCTTCTGTACACTGTTAACAGCTAAACAGTACTAATAGCAATGATTAAAGGATCAGATGTACAGTTCAATTAGTAGAAGTGGGTTTTCATTTCCTGAGTCTTGATTGGGGATGATATTGATGTAACCTTAATTTTAGCTGTGTATATGTTTTGAAATGTAAATATAAAACAACACATCCGGAAAATGTCATCAGGCATGAGTTAGATGTGCTAGACTGTGTGTCCCTCCGACGCAAGAGCAAACAGCAAGGAAATAAGCAGCTAAGTCATCCGATATCCTGTGCTTCACTCAGGTCTGCATCGCAGCCTTATCTTCCTCCCTTTCAACACACACAGCTCACATACCATTACCCCCCCTCATGCAAGCAATTTTGTTATCAGCCACAATTATTATTTGCCAACACACCGAATAGAAATTGTAGGACTGAAATTTATAAATTGAAACTGTCACGTAGTTCAACTACACTCTGCGTATTTCTGCTCGTGAGTTGTGCTTGCTAGTGCAAGCTCAACAATGAGATCATGCAGAAGGGCTTTTTAAAGTTCTTCTCGGGTTTTTTCTGCACTTTGGAGGGCTGAAGAGGTGTCCTCAGCATTGAGTGTGCTGCCCTCTGCTGCTGCATCCCTGCTCGTTGTAGCTTCTGCTCACAGGGAACATCCACCCCTCACCTGGGCCAGAAACCTCTTTGAGACCAAAGGCTGATGGAGATGACGTCAAGCAAGAAGCACCAAGATGCAGAGCTGCCTACAGCATAGCAGGGGACAGGCCAAGGGCTGGAGCTTAGAGACAGCTCCTAAGCTGAGGGGCAGAGGCAAGTTCCTTGCAGCTTTTTTGCCAGCAGCCCATCCAGGGTTACCCAGCGGTGTTACTGGAGCTAGCCATGAGCAGCTAAAGCCAAGGATGGGCCAGGGGAAAGGATGCAAGACGCCTCTGTGCCTCAGGCAGGGCTCTCTCATAACCTTTCTCTCTAGAGAGGGGTGTATCAATGTAAATAGAGATTAATTACTGTCTCTTCCTTCCCTGTTGAGAAAGAGTGAGAGAATGGAACCAGGACGCATGGACTTGGCATTCGTGGGAAATTATCCCAAGTAGCATTTGTCTCGTGTTGGCCACTTCTGAAACCCGTACAGTGAGATTTACTATCATGAGAAGAGAAAATGTGGGTCTGAACATTGCAGATCTGATGACAATTCTGATCTTAGCGACTAGTGCTGTCGGGGGAAAGGGAGGACGTGATGCCCTGTGTGGGAAAATAGATGGGACAGAAAACTGAGGTGGAGAAAAGTCAACTTTGAGAATGCTTTAACATTCTCAAGTCTTGTGATAGACCTATTGCAACTCCAGACCTTCTGCTTGGATTTCAGAAAATAAACTCTCATCCAGTATATGACACTTTTGCTGCTCCCTGAAATTGTAAATTCTCCTCTCCTGTGTTAAGGTTTGTGAACTGCAATAGCAGCCTAAATATTTCACCTTTCTTTTGTCATTTAGTTTCTGTAGGAGTTGGGAAGCTGAGTTGTTTAAAATATGAAAAGTGAATAATTAAGAGACCTCGATTCTTTCCCTAATGGATGTGAATGCCAAAAGTAGCCAATAATGACGAGGAGATTTGCATTTATTGATTTTTGTTAAGAAGTATGAGAAAGAAAGGAGAGAAAAGTGGTTTTCTACTTTGTTTCCACTGGAAAAGAATACCAAATAGGCTGTGATGTACTAGTACTAATATTGGTCAAAGAAGAGGATATATTACAGCAATGCAGTTCCAGAGGTTCATTAAAGAATGGCTAATTGAAGGTCAAACAGTTCAAAAATATGCCCTCAGGACTCTTTTTGTCCCTGCAGTTCATCATGTGGAATGGTAACTTTCGCTTCTCAATATTAATTTATTTCCTAGAAATGAATTAAAGATGGTGAATTTTCCTTTTTGTAGAAAGATAGCAGAAAGAATATTAGAAAAGAACAGGTCTAGAACTGTTATTTGGGTATCTTTCTGTCTGTGAGGAGGACCCCTGTGGTGTTATATTCAGAGACATTTATTCACTGTCTCAAAGTGAATCTTTTCTCAAAGATCTAAATTTCAGTTGTCAAAACTTTTTCCTTTCAGATATAGCAACAGAAGACTTAAAAGCCATGGGAATAACCTTTGCCTTGAATTTAAATGCATATCTCCAGGGACTATAAACTCAAATCAGACTGCTTTCTACCCAGCAGATTCTGCAGGTAATACAATACAGCTCAGAAATTCTTTCCAGAGCCGGGCCTTGCCCAATCCACCACCACACACACTATGAGTAAGGTGAAAGAAGAACCCTCAGTACTCCAGGCAGAAGCTTACAACTCCTTTTGTTTACATTCCCTTCCATTGGTTCTTTTTCGCTCTACATCAAATTGCATGTCTTTGGCAACTGGTGCTTGTTTCCATCTCTGTTGTAAACTGAGTTACTCATAGCTGTCTCTGGGTTCCATGGTAGACAACACTTTTGCTCCAACTTTGCTTCCTTTGTTTTGGCTGGTGTGCTTTAGGATTCTTGGAGCGTTTTTCCGTTTCAGAAGAGGAGGTCTCTGAAAACACGGGCAAGTCATCGCAGCTTGATGCAGCATGACACTTTTGTTGGCTGTGAATATGCTGAGGAGCTGTAACACGAGGATTGTACATCTCTGTGTAATGTAGGTGTGTGTGTACAGTCCTGGCTGTGGCCTGTGTGTGCAGACACACACAAGCTTCTCTGTGCGGGCTGCCCTAATTCACGTGGTACAGTGAATTAGTTTTGTCCTGCACAAGAGGTTTCTGGGACCATGACCATTCATAATCATCACTAAATATTAAGGAATGACAATCCAACATCCTCGTAGGCATTAATTATCACTTTGGTTTCAACTGTGTTGTGCATGTGTTGTGTTTGCCTCAGTATAAGGACTTCTGCAGCACTGACTGCTGTTAGGTATCAGACAGAAGATGGCCTTCACAGGTGATATGATTCTGTTTCTCAGAAATCTAGTGTTCTGAAAGAAGCTTTGCTCAGCCTTCCAGCTGCAGTGCCACAGCAGTCATATAATACTTCCAGGGAATGGAATACTGTGGGGAGTGTGTGTTAAAATGCTTATGAGAAAGACATGTGTCATTAACAGAAAGAAATTAATCAGTTATTTTTACATATGAAAATGAGCAGCCTAAAACAGCAGTTCATCCCATCATGGACAGCAGCACAGCCATGATGTACTATTTTACCAAACCAGAGAACTCATCCAATCCAAGTCTTCACTTGTATCACACTGTGCAGTGTTTTTTTATCCAGCATACACATTAAAAAGGAACAGAAACAAAACAAAAAACCTCACAAACCCTCAAGGTCAGTCAGTCTAAATAATGACTGACAATACAAATGCATTTTTATACATAAACAGAACAGGAGTGGGGAAGGTCTTTCTCATTATGCCAAATGGCAGTCTGGCTATGATTTAATGCATTTGAAATTAAGTCTGTCTCTTCAGCTGTACATTTTTACTAGGTCTGCAGAACAGACTGGCAGACAGTGTGAGCAGATGCTTCTGGTTGGATCAGGATAAATTTCTTTGTGCTGGCTTCTTGGTCTGATAAAATCTTTTGAATCTTTTTGCAGCAGTGAGCTTTAGGTGTTTTCCAGATGAAGTGTTGGACCAAATAAGTCTACTGGTGTACCATTGTAAGGAGTCTGTAAAGGCAGCTTCTGTTTAAAGATCTCTGCTCATTGCATAGGTAAAGAACAAATATGACTTTACGGCTTTAATATCTTTCACCTTCTTTCCATTTTCTCATGGCCCTAAAAAAAGTCATTTTTCTTGTGAGTTCTTGTGATTTTTTTTCACCCAGCCAGTGCAGCATCTGGTTCTTTAGGGATTTACAGTATGTGAAATCAACACCTTATTTCATAAGTAACCCAAAGAAAAGGAGATTGTGGTTCGGTGGTTTTTTTCTTCAGAATTAGAAGAAGTGGTAACCTACTCTCTTTCCTGCTGCCTTGTGTGTGTGAGTGTTCCTGGACAGTTCTAGTGGTAAGATATTTATCAACAGTCAAACTCATAAAGCCCCAGATCCCTGTTTCTATCCCACAAGCAGACCCTGACGACAACGACCTTATCCTGAAGAGTGGGTAAAATATATTATGCAACCATCTATTATGAAGTTTCATTTATCATACTTCAATGCATAACAGTAAAAAAGCACCTCCAGAATGGCAAATATATTTGGCTATACTGTGCCTACTTCTGAGACACAGTATAACCAAAACCATGGCTGTGTCATTGACTGAACGTATTAGAGATGTAATTCATTATTGTTGATGTGAACAGTTCAAAAGCTTAAGTTTTTACTTTAAACCAGAAAATTATCTAGAATCTCTGAAAAGTGATTATGCCTCCTTAAAAATTCAAATAAATTGAATTTAATGGAAAGGAGCAAAAAACAAAACAAAAAAGGAATTTAAAATGTCCTTCTTGATAATTCTCTCTATGCATGATTTTTCTTTGTTCCTCCTTTTTTGTTCCTTTTCTTTTTTTTTTTCTATTTAGAAGCTTTGTTATCTGGGTCTTTAGTTCTTCCTGCTCCTTTCATATCTTAGCTACTCTTTCAGCAAGAGTTTATGGCCTGTGAGCCAATTGCCTTTTTCTTCTTTAATTATGGAAGCTGAAGGCCACTTTGTCTGCCCTGAGTGCTTAATTGAAGGAGGACCATGCTTGCTTTTTTGTTCGTGCCTAGCTTGCCAAGAGTATGGTGCACTGCACAGAAGGGACAGCAGCTTCTTTGGTGATTTCTTTTTAACTAGCATCCTGAAGTAAAGGGGGGAGCCAATAAGGAGATTATAATCCTCTGTCTCTTATTTAGGAAGGATTGTGATGGCCCAGTCTAGGTTAAGTATATGTAGAATGGTCTTCAGTTTTTCTTTTACACTGGCAGAAGATATGGAAAGTACTTTTTTTTTAAGGAGTTCACTTAACATATCCTGCGTCTCTCTCTTTTTCCCCATACTAAAAGGGGAAAGGAGTTATATTCACAAAGAAATCCCCTACTATCTACTCTTTCATCACTAAATGATATTTTTCTCATTAATTTATTTTGAAAGAAGTGTATATGTGGTCACTGCAAGCTGGTTTGGCCTTTTATATGCCATTACTGTAAATCAGCCAGAATGTGACTTTGAACAATAATTATCTCTATTCGAGTTTTATTATTTATTTGCCTTTGTTTAATATATTTGCCCAATTTGATATCTGAATGAGTCATTGTTTTATAGAAGGCGTGTCTTTAAAATTATTCAATACAGCGATAAGATTTCTAAGCAGGAAATTTGAATTACTCTTACGGTATTTATGCTAAAATGACAATCAGACACTCTCGTTCTACCCTGAGATACTTGCTAAATTGGTAGTGGAACTGAACTTGGCTCTGGCTTTTCAGAACATGCAGATCTTATGACTGAGTCATGCAGGGTGAACTGTCATATATCAAAGCTTAATTATTGCTTAAGTTTATCCTTCAATCGTTCTCCTCTGATTTGCTCATACTAAAGGAAAAATATTTCCTATTGTGATGCCTTTTATTTTCCCAGGAACAAATCCAATGATGCCAAAGGAAGCTGTGGTTGCAGTTTAGTGACAGAATACAAAAATAAATGTGATAATTAAGTTATGCTATGAATATTGGTTATAAATTATGTTGTCTCATGTAAGCACTTGGGACTTCTGTTGTCTTTTTCTTTCTAGTGCATCATTTTTTCACAATATTGGAAGCTTGGCCATGTGCAGAGATTTTCTTATCTAAGGATACCAGCTGTTTACTGGAGGATGAAACTAGTTGTTCCTTTCTCAAGCAATGTCTGTCACAAGGAGACAAAAATGTGTGTATGACTTGATTTGTTTTCGTAATGACGAATGTAGTTTAGTTAGGAAATTGATTACAAAAATAGAAACCAGGCTTTGAAAAGCAATTTGAAGATATGCTGTAGATCTGTTATGATCATTTTAAGGCTACTGAGAATATTTCACTTACGTAGTTAATCTTTTCAGTGTCTAGCTATAATGTTAATGTGGGAAGCCAATGCTGAGAGTAGGATGCACGCTTGGCTGATATGCACCCAAATTATATGCTAACTACTTAATGCATTATTTCCATGGAATGAGTACATAGAATGCAAATGTAATACAAAGCCGAGACATTAATCTTCTTCAGACTATACAAGTATCAGCACAGAAGAGCAGTAATCTCATTTAGGCTTTCTTCGAATAATGTTGAGAGAAGATTTTGACTCTCTACTGGTTTAGAGGCATAAGCAACAATTTGAGAGCCAGGATCTCTCAGATTCAGGTCACCCTTGAACCATGTTTCAAGTCCCAGCCTTGAAATATCTCAAAGCCTAGGCTGAGAGAAATATTCCTTGTATCAAGGGAGTACTGTCTTTGTATGACCCAGACAGGGACTGGGCTGTGTCATGCTATTCCTCCACTCCTTCACGTGGTCAGTGTTGCTCACTGTTACTCTGTAGTAATTCTGACCAAATTAAGGAAGCATCCTCTCTGTAGCTACGGAAGAACTCTCTACCTGTTGATATCAACAAACTACTTGGTGTTTATTTTACAAACTGTGTGCACATTGCCCAGGCAGACAAGTTATTTCAAATTTGCTCAAGGCTTTGATAATGTTCTCAGTACACTGCTGCCTTCTTTGAAAATTCTTCCACCAAGTGAGGAAATGAATCAGATGTCGTTTAAACAAACAAACAAGTATATGAGAAAGTAAAATTATCTTGGTCAATAAGTTTGTTTGCCTTTAGCATGCTAGAATTGAAAACTTTTGAGTTCTCTTGGTTCAGTGTTGTGTTTATACATGCACTTCTGTGGTTATTTTGCTCTCTTGACAAATGTAAGACAGAGGCAAGAGAAACACCGACAACAGCTCTAAGCAGGTGGCAAATATATTTTAGCGTGAAACTTGCTTACTGTGATTTAGTCTAACCAAAATCAGTATGGAAGTGCCTGCCTCCGCTTTGAGCTTTATTAGTCCATGTAAAACTTTGCCATTTCATCTCTTTACTTTGCCTGACATATTTAATGATTGTGGCATAAATGAGTCCATATCTTTAACAGAAGAAAGTGTTGTAGATTATCAAAAGATTCAATTTTCTTTAGAAAAAACCCAGACGTTTCCTTCTTGATTCTAAATCCTACGTATGTGTGAATACACTGACACAAATACCACTTTACTTTAGCTGAGGAGACCAACAGAACGTCTGCGGATTCTTTGCAGGCTGAGTCTCTCTCATTCCATGAAGACCTAAGACTTTGCCAGGTCTCCGCACTTCTCAGGTGCTGCAGTACCAATTTTCAAGGCACTGTTTTGGGATATTTGGATACACACTGTTGGACATGTAGGACCTGGGATGCCTCATGGGTTTTTTTGTTTATTTGTTTGCTGCTCTATAGCACCGTTTTGCCACCCTGAGTACACGACTTCTTTGGGAGATGGGAGGGGCTGCAGGTAGAGTTGGAGATGATTGCCCATGTTTCATTAAACATCAGTTTTTGCAATCCTTCTACACAACGTCTTCAAAACATGTTGAAGAATTTAGTTAATCTTAATCACATTTAGCTTTGCATGCAAGGGGAGATCTGGTTGTACATAAAAGAATGTAAACACAATGTTCATACTAACACTTAAATGTTTGCTTTCCTGCACAGCACCACTGTGGGAGTCTTACATAAATTGCCACAATGTATTTCAGATCTTTAATCTCAGAGGCCATCTGTCATTGAAAATGGCACATTCACCTGCCCATCTCTTCTGCAACAATGTGTGCATTAGAGAGGGTACATCCTGATGAAGTTAACAACAGGAGCAACTCTTCATACAGCTGACTTTGGAAAGACTTTGTAATCAAGTCACTCTTTCAGATGGGAACGAACACCACAAACAGATTGTTCTTTCTGTCCAAGAGAACACCAAATGCTTTCTGTTTTGCTTCAGAAAAGAGCAAAGTAGTGCCCTGAAGGATATTTTTCTACTCAGTAGAATCCAAGGTGGCTTCTGTGAGCTCTTCTCTACTGTCTCTCACCCTCGACAGGTAATCACAGAATTCTAATAAGAAAAATTATCCTCAAGTCCTTGAATGGATCTAGACGGGATTCAGCATTTTTATGATTGTTAATACTCGTATATGTCTCTACATTTTACTTCCACCTTTGAATTTCCTTTAACTTGATGAAGTGGAAGTAAGACAGGGATGATGTTGACCATTTTCAATACTATTTGTCTGGAGTGTTTTTTTGTTTGAGAGTATGCATGTATTTCTGTATTTGGCTAACTTTTCCTTGTTCCGTGTTTAATACAGACTGTGTAAGTTGTTGAAGGAGGAACTTGACAGTGTGGATGTGTGCTCACAATTTGCTCAAAGAATTCCAACTATGGGTCAGAGATTTTTCTTTCTAATCGGTGACAATGTACATAACCTTTCTGTCTGCTGTAAATGTTCCTGTCTGTAAAATGAGGTTTTACTTGCCTGCCTCACAGGCATGTTGAAGCTTAATTAGTGTAGGTAATAAATGCGAAGTATTATTTTAAAAGATCTATTGCTCTCTAAAATGATCAAGTTTGGATCTTAATTCACAGCTTTATGAGCTAGGGTTCAGTATTGACTACCTTAGATTTTCAAAAAGCCTCCCCTGAATTTAATAAGGGATTTAACAAAATAACTCTTGAAAACACTTATGATTCTTCTTAATAAAAACCTAACTTGTACTTGCATAAAACTCATAGAACTGTGCACATTATCAGAGTTTTCTTGAATGACAGAGTCTTTGAAATGCAAATGTTGTACAGGTCTTCCTCGTCTGAAGAATATATGGTTGTTATTGTATTACCATATGTAAAATGTTTTTCTGCAGGTATTTTCTTAAATTATTTTTTTCAGACTCCCGTATACAGAAAGAACATCATTTAAAAGTCACGTTCATGTGACATTCTTTCAACATTTCATAAGTAAAAACAAATTACACAGTGGAAATGGAGTCTATTTTTCTAAGTTGGGAGAGCAAGGAGTAAAATATTGGAGTTTTGGGGTGCCTGGACTTGTGCCTCATGATGTTTAATCCCTTCCTCAGCATTCCTCAGAAGATAAGCATTGCTTTTCTTTGTTTTCTCTTCTTGTTTCAAACCTGCTCAAAGAGGTNTTTTTTTTTTTTTTTTTTAATACGTATCGGAGTTATTTCCGGACAATTCTATCAATAAAGTTAAAATATGCAATATAACCCCAAGGAACAATATGTGTTCTGCAAAATTTAGAGAACAGTATGAGGAGCTTTCTAGAGTAACTTTGTCTATTGTAAAGTTAGCTCTGTGTGTTTTGAATGTGATTTTCCCTTTTCTCTAAATACTGCTCTTGCACTTTTTCTTGAGGCCACCTTTTGATGTTGTGGTATCTAATTAAAATCAACCTTACTTTAATCAGGGATTCTGGGAAAGTTCCTCCCATGAATTCTTCTGATCTAAGGGTTGTCTAAAGCTCCAGTGTGAAAATGTGGTTGCAAGTGTCATTCTTTTTCTACAATGTAAGCTTGTTTGGTCGTGTTAAAAATCATCTCATCCTCGGGGTTCATGCCAAGGCTCTGGGATCCTCCCAGAAGCTAAGAATCATAATACATCTTGTTTCAATATTTTTTTTTTTCATAGTTAGGAACACTTTTGAACTTGCCTGTGTAAACACACAATATATAGAAAACAATGAAATAAACCCCACCACAGTTCCGTTCATTTTAATCCTTCAAAAAACAGTGTCGCGTGTACTTGCTGATGTGCCAAAATTCGTGGTGGTAGTTGTTGTTTTCAATGCATGCATCGTAGTAACTTTAGATAGTTGCACTCACAGCTGTGCCAGATGATGTAGAGAAGTGGCCATGCATAAGCTCACACACATGTTCAAGTAGACACGGCTTAAAAAGTATTTATCTCTTGCTGGTTAGTTGTTGACTTCCAGTGATAAGAAGGTGCCCTTGTACACTGGTGCAGTTTTAGGTACAGCAGTAATGGCATTCAGGTTTGTTGTCTTCTAGCAAAAATTTGCAATGTCTAAAAGCAGGCTCTTTATGATGAAGAATGAAATATGTTCAAGGATTTTCTGTGTAGCACAGTTCTGTCTCTCCATCTATTTGAAGGGGAAAATCTGCGTGCAAATTTTCTGCTAAACTGTCATAAGCATTTAGTTATGTACTAGATCTATAGCTGACGCTCTTCTGGATGCATCTGATGCTTTCATTCATTAAGGAAGATTTCCAGCAAACGGTTTTATATCTGCATATTTTAGCAAGTTGAGATGGCACTGAAAACAAAGCAGCAAAGCACTTCTGTATTCTCTAACACCGACCCAAATGAAGTAAGTGTTTAACTTTAGGAGCTTTAAACTGGCTCTGAATGACTGATCTGATACTTCATGCTGCACCTCCTGTACTTTGGTATTTCTTTTCTTGTTAGGAAGCAAGTGACTTCTTAGATTCCCCTTACTGTACAAGAGAAATATCTTTGTGATCTTAAAGATAGTCTAAAGGGCTGCCTTATTTTTATTTCTAAATATGTATTTAAAGATCTCAGTGGAAATTTTTGGTTGTCTTTCTCAGGAAGTGATGGATACATTAGATAGGGAATTCCTGATGCTACTGGCTTTGGTTCTGACAGATAGTAAATACACTACTGGCTTCTCGTGCTGGAGGATAAGTAAATCAAGCATTCGTTTGGACATGAGGAAATGGAATGAAAATGTGTCAGGAGAAGTTCAGAGTTAGCACTAGGAAAAGGTTCCTCACCCAGGGGGTGTTTGATCACTGGAATGGTTTTCCCTGGGAAGTTGTCATAGCACCAAGCCTGACAGAGTTCAAGGAACATTTGGATGAAGCTCTTAGCCATATGATTTAGTTATAGGTAGTCGTCTGAGGAGCAGTGAGTTGGATTCAGTGATCCTTATGGGTCCGTTCCAACTTGAGATATTCTGTGATTTAAGACTGCAGAATTTTTGACTGATTGAACTAGGACTGCAAACTTTAAAACATTTTGTAGTTCATGTATCATGGTAGGTTGCAGATTTTCAGTATTTGATTGAACATGCTTTGTGTGGAGGATGGTTTTGAAAAATCAGAGAAAGTAGCAAATGGTTTTCCCCAGAAGGAAAAATTAAGAAAACACTATATGAGTGAAACAAAGGATGCTCCTTTTATCTTTTAAAGGAGAATATGATCCCTCCCTGTGTGTCCAGGAAAAGTATTTTTAATTTCTTTTGTGGGTAATTTGCAGGCTGATATGTGGAAACCAACAATTATACAGGCTATTTCTTTAGCTATGTACTCTGCTCCACTCTCCCTTCCCACTCTGATCAGGAGGATGAGAAAAAGGGTCTCATTGCTGAAGAACTGTTGAGGAAGGGGAATTCTCTGTAGTTTTTTTGATTTTTTACTATGAATTTTAATGAATAAATGTGAGATCTAAAAGTGTTGGCCTCTACTGCCTAAGCTAAAAGACAAACAGTGTCTGCGTGAGGTCTACCTGCGGAGTGTGACAGGAGGAAGGATTGTCACACTCTGAGCATGACCTATTTTCCTTATTTGATGAAGAGAATGAGTGAATGTCCTGGATGCCCGTCAGCTGCATGACTGAAGAATCATTTATATTAAAAGAGATTTAACTGAAAGAGTATAGCAACAAATATTTACTTACTTTAGTTAGCACATTCCTGCTGTATTTAAGAGTTTTCTCCAAGGAGAATATGCAGAGCTGTGTGCAAAGAAGCATGAAATCCTTTTTTTAACATAGACCGTTAGTCAACTCTTCCTTTCAAATGCCCTGTTTAGTCTCTAACAGTTTAAAAAAACACCAACTTATTTTGTGTTTTCCTTCTAAAAAAGTAATTTCCTGAGGGTAACTTGGCTTAGGGAAAGACTGGGGATAAATTCAACAGTTTCATACAATCCCCAGAAAGTCAGTTGCCCTGTGAATCTTGCAGAAACCATTTGAACATCTTATATACGTAAAGTTTGGAAATGAAATACTGTGAGAACATGATTTAGTGTTTTTAGGTCGGATGAAACTTACTTCAAAGATTTTTGTTTTGTAAAAGACGAATTTCTTATCCTTACCCCTTCAGAGAAAAAGCCTTTCATATTTCTTTTTATTGATGAGTTATTTTTAAGGATCTGCATTTCCCCCTTGTTGCATAGAAATTCTCCTTGATGATTCAGGTTTGTGCTGAGGTATGTGCGCATGCAGGATTTCAAAATAACTATAATGTTTAAAATAGGGAGTGTGAAAAGTCCTAATCCTATTGGAAAGTCAGGGTTCTACTCTCTAATGTTTAGAATGGGTTATTTTTTTTTTCCCAATGCATGAAAAATCTGCACAAAGACGGTATTTATCATTGTGAGTCAGAAAATGTTGATCACTTGATCACATTGCTTAATTTGCTCATTAAATGGTCCTTGAGAGGGTTCTGGGGGAAAACAGACATGAAATGTAGGTTCAGATTCTGTTAGGTTTGCTACAAGGGACAGTTTAGTGGCTGCTTGCCAAGGGGTAACAGGACTTTAGGGAGCTCATCTAGCCCACCCTCATGTCCCAGGGCAGCAACAGCTGTCTCTGCATCTTTGCAAAAACTGCTGCATCTCTCTGTACCAATTTTGGCCAGGACCACTTGTGGAGTATTTCAGTAATCAGCACAATCTTAGCGACTCTCAGCTTTTTATTTCCATTTGGTCCTTCACTTACACCTTGCTGCAAATTCGTTTTTCCAGTAAACTTTATTGTGAGTATTAACATAGTTTGTGCTCACATTTAGTGCCTATTTAGTGGCTATGGATCCCTATTGATTTTAATATCCCAAAAGCAAAAGTCAGTTGTATAATTCCGTGTAAATAGATGACGATAAAATAGGGAGCTTGGTAGATTTCCGTAGATAATGTGTTTGGAAATAAATAATTAATTGTCATAAATGCACCTAAAAGGAAGTAGTCTGTNTTTTTTTTTTTTTTTTGAGTTAAAATCTCTGGTAAACTCCACTGTATTCTGTAGGGTTTTAAGACATTTGTCCGTGTGAATTTTGCATTAACTTTTCCATTATTGTATGAAAGTAAGGAAACTCATTATTTTTATTGTCACCTGGAAAATTTCCAGCCCCAAAACTTTTTGTAATATATTTATCTCTACTTACAGGAATTCAGTATTTTGAATAAGTTAGACCATTTCTGACTCACAAGTATAGAAACTCACGAGAGTGAAGCAAATGGCTGGGGTTAACCACGCACCCAGTTTCTATTAAGCTGGTTAAAAGAGGGGTAGGGAAATACTGTGCTTGCATTCTGCAGTCTAAAGACTACATTTTTAAAGGAATGATAACTGAATAGAGGTGTTTACTTAGCTGAGTTCTGTTTTGTTGAGAAGATGATGGTCTCATTTGTTTAGCGAGGGGTTAAACAGAAACTAATCCTTTAGGCTTACTTTGAAAGGTGGTTATGTTTCCAGCAAGAGAGAGTATTGTTTGCTTTGCCAGAAACAGTGTAAGTGTTCCTTAAATCATCATGTTGTCTGAAAGAATAAACTTCTTAGAGGAAGAATAACATTGGCATAAGCAATGTCTTTAGAAGATTGCAAAAATTAATGAAAGTGCTTTCATTTGTATCTAACAAACATAGACATTTTTCTTGATGTAGGCTGTGTTAAAACTTTTTGTGAAGAAAGTAATTTTTTTGTGTGACAAGTGCTCTAATAGAAGTATCATAGGTTATGGGAAATGGAACAGAAGTGTGGTTGGCTCAGGCTAATTACATTTATTCAGATGAAATACTGTTCTACTGTACTCTTCAGGACAGGCAGCGAAAATACTAAAACCTTTTTCAGCCAGTATTTATCTATTTCAATTATTTTTGACAGTTTGTGTTGCATGTGTGCTTTAGCTACAGTGCCTTTATATCGACAGTTGGTAGCACAAGCCTTTTAAAGCACAAAGGGTAGCAGTACTTCAGCCAATCTGTGATAAAAGGGAAAAAATGAAATCACTATGGAAACTGCAGGAAGAATCTAAAAGCTTTCTTTATAAAGTAAACGTCTGATGTTTGTGACTGCGGGGGCAAAAAATTCATAAATCTGTACGATGCTATCATCTCTGATTTGTTATCGCAGCAAATGCCAAGTCTAAGCAGTCTGACCTTAGCCTTATTAAGTGCTTTCTTTTCAGATACAGTTATTATTTGACAATAGAGAGGCTGCAGTGCTGCAAGGGGGAAAACTAATATATTTAAAATATGTGTGTGTGTGTGTGTGTGTGTGTGTTTCTACGTGTGTCTGCGGGCGTCTGTATATATAACTATCCATCTTTTTTACTCTGTGAAGCTTATAGAGTTGAGAGCACCGAATGTGGGAACTCAGGGACTACTATTCTGAGCACAACTGGGAAAACTATGTTTCGTCCCATTGCATGTGCTGGTCTTTGATCTCAAATTGAAAATCTCTCAGCCTCTTCCTCCAATCCAAAAGCAAATAAATACTGAGAGAAAGAAACCTCTCTCCTCTCAGCACATAGGGCCTCCACAACTGAAAAATGAAGGTGGCTGTAAGAGCTCTGATGAACCTGTTTGGACAACAGACAGCAAAAAAAAATACCTGTCTTGGTGGAGGAGTTTAAGAACACTGCAGAGATCATCAGACAGTACAGAATATCTTGGCTCACACAGGCCATTCTCTTTATCTCAAAACAATACCAGCCAAGCTCCTCCGTTCCTACAACTGAAGAGCTGCAGGAGCAGGAGGACAGTAACTAATACAGCTTTTAAATATGAATCTCCTTGTCTTATTAAGAGAAAAAAAGAAAAAGAAAGATAAATACATGAATTCAATACAAGGCAAAATATCTGGTAAGTATTTTTATTGCATTTGACTTCTTGAGATAGAAGATTGTTTTTAGTCATAAGTATCTGCTATAAACAAGATTTGAATGACTGTGGGGCTTTTGTGAATTTTTTTAATTATAGAAAAATTTCATGCCTGTTTTTGCATCTCCAACTTTGATAGCTTTTGGATTTCTTTGTTTTGTTGTTGTGCTGCTATTAGTGTGCAAGCTTTCCAAGTCTGGTGTTTCAAGATGCTCAAAAGAGCACTGTTATTCCCAGGCTCTTGGAATATAAACATGCCCATAATGTTTAATAATACATATTATGGTATATTATATATACATACACAAACCCGGGTTTTAATATTTATTTTAGTATGGCAGCTTTCAAATATACTGATAATGACCCACGCCAGGCAAGTATTTTCTGACTGTTTCAAGCTCTCAAAACAGTGTGAATGCTTTAACTCTTATTGAATAAGTTTATACATATATGAAGATTTAATCTATGACAGCTGACAGCATAAAGTTATTTGGCTGTAAATGTGAGAGGCCAGAAGAATTCTTGATTATATTGGGATTTCATAGTACATTGGTGAATGCTACTATAGAGTGTGCTTGTGTTATTAACAGAAAGATTCCAGGTTAACAGTAGAAAAACAGAGACAGTGCAATTCTGTCAGAAGCAGGTCAGTCTTTCAGTAATAAATATAACCCTAAGAAAATATATAGTTTGGCTTATTGGCTTCATTGCAGCTTTTTATACATACAATGAAAACCAATTATCTGTGGAGGAAATTTGACTTTGTGGAATGGAATTAAATTGCTTTTTAAAGGCTTGCTTAAACAGCACTAGCTGGGGGGAAGTCCAATAGCATTTTTAGCTCTGAATTGTAATGACTTTGCTACATTAATAAATCAGGTTGTGTTCTGGCTTTTATCAAAAGATTCCAGGGAAGAAAACTATCCACGGCAGGTTGAAGCTACAGGGGCAGTCCTGACTTGCCTTTCTCCATCCAGCTACTTTACTTCAAAAAGTGTCCCTTCAAAACACGGCAACTCACAGGGATCAGTGCTTAAAACGGTAGGTCCAAATCCATCCAAGGTGGTGAAAACAAGTGATAAATATTAATTCCTGCTAACAAGCGAATTGTCAAACTGGAATATCTGTAATGTAGTGTGCCTACTTAAATTACTATTTTTAAGGAACCAAGGGGAAAAATTCTTTTCATGTTCAACACGTTTGGGGTGGTGTTGATATTGTTTAGGGGATGTGGGGTATGTTTTGTGGGTTTTTTGTTTGTTTGGGGATTTTATAAAGAAAATATCTTGTTCTATTTATCTCTTGTCTTGCTATGGAACTGGGTACAAGATTGACTTAAAAAGTAAACTTTCTCAAAAGAGATGGTTTAATTCACTCTACACGTGTGAATATATCCTGTGGCTCTAATTCATGTACTACTAGTTATCTAGGCAAATGTTTGGGCTCAGTGTTGAACGGAGGGAGCTTTTATAAAGTATGCACTTGGGACTCAGAATCTGAAACTTTACAAAAAGAAAAGGCTATATTTGAACAGTGCTTTGGTCTGCTGATGTTAGCTGTAAAGTAACTGGGGGAGAAAAAAAAAAAAGATACTGTCACCTTCTACTCATTTTCTCCAACAGATCACATATCAAAAGTGTAATCTGTAGGAGGAATGTGAACTGGTGAAATGTACCTCTGATGTTAGTTTCCTATGCCTTTATGTAGAATGTTTGTAATTATCTTGCTGAGTCGTAATCCCTGACATTTGCTTTCACAAAGCATCTAGTGGAGAATGCAATACTCTAATTATGTTTCTGGGAAAGAATTGAGGGGAAAAAAAGTTGTGGTCTTTGGAACAGCATTTTAAAGAGAACCAATTTTGCTAATAGTATGCATACCAAATTCTGGGACGATTAAGTATTCTTTATCGACTGTAATTCCAGGTCGTTTTATGTTGCAGTATACAAACATAGTTGCATGTATGTTAATCATGAAGTTCTTTTCTGAACTACATGCTTTACTTGTCTACACTCAAAGCAAAATAGGTACTGGCTTCTATTGAAATATTTTTATAACTTTATATTTATTATCTTATATTTTTCAGTATTTTCTGAGATAAATGAAGTCTAGTTACCACATAATAAATAAACATATTTTGGTTAAAAAAAAAAAATCAGTGCTTTCTTATATGATGTTTTACAGTAGCTTTTGTATTAAGGAAATGAAGATCAAGAATAACAATGAGTTAAATTTAAATTGCACTTCATGAAGATGGCCTCCTGTTACGTTCTTTTCTATAGGGAATTAACCACAAACAATGTGAAGTTGTAAAACTGACTTTTGATCATGGAGGGAGCTCACTTTTTATAGATAGGTTTGTTCACAAAGTGAGGTAAAAGGTTAATTGAGGTTGCATATTTGAATACATTATGTGCATTTCACCTCTATAAGACAGTAACTGAAACACTGTGCTTTTTTCATATCTGGTATGAATAATTTCTAAATACAAAGGTATTTACTACAGAATCATTAAAATGGAATCTCCAAAGGAAAATGGATATGTGATACTGGTGTGTGCCTTTTTTTTGCCAAAGTGGGGCTGTGTGGATTAGCTGAAAAAAATTGCTCCAGCAGTCTGTTCTCAAGCAAATTTCTCAGATGCAGAATTGTTATGCAAGACATACCTGGCTTTCTTTATGCTCTCTTTTTGGGAAATCAATTCAAACTCTTCAAATATCCTACGGTACGTGAGATTAGTTACCTGATGCTGTGCCCATAACGCCTGCTTTTAGTAGATGACTTGTACAATTAAAAAGAAAAAAAAAGGAAAAAAGCCTTGCTTTTCCTCCGCCTTAAGTGGCCGCTTTTTTCCCTTCCACTTTGTGCTTGTGTGGTTTTTGTCGTTTAAAATTAAAAAAAAAACAGAGAGAGAAAGAAAAAATAAATTAGGGCCAGTCAGCGTAAACAAACATCATCCTTTACATAAATCCCATAACTTGTACTTTATAGCAAGACATCTGTTACTGGTGACTTGGGGTAGACTTGACTGGGAGGAGTGGCCATTGTCCCTCCAAAGGTGACTTCTAGAGACTGTGAAAGTCTTTGGGCAGAGTACTTCTCTCCAGTCTTATCTCAAAAGTTGAAGAAAGGTGTTTCCCTCATGAATGCAGCCTGGGGATTGCTCCAGTAAAAGCGGGGAGGGTTTCTGAGGAGGAGGAGGAGGAGGAGGAAGAGGAGGTCACAGCTTCATAGCAAGCACCAACTTCTCTGTCTTCTTGTGAAGTGCCCAGCTCCAACACGAGCTCCCTCCAGAAAGTTTTCATTCTCATCCTCCCCTAACGGGGTGTTTACTAATGCTGCCTTGCTTTTGAATGGCGTGGAGTTCATGGAGATACCGAGCCAGCAGCACATGAGCAGGTACCAGGATAACATTGCTCTGGAAGACGTGTGGGATTCTCCACTCAGGGTGAAATACCCCAGGGTTATTACTCTTAGCAAGTCCTTGCCAGAGGTTGGAATCAAATGTGGCCATGCTCAGGAGATTGTAACATGGTCCTTAGTGGGGCTTCAAAACAGGCTTTCCATGGCATGGGACTGGTGGTCTCCGTTTGGCAGCGGAGTGCACGTGCTGGGCAGGGAAGATGTTTCCAGACAGTAACATGTACTCCACAGGCTTTTGTTGTTGCAGCTCCATGGCCACAGTCTCACCAGTTTTTCCACGCTGTACACCAGAGGCAGAGGATTTTCCTGGCATATATTTCTCCAGAAATTTTAAATTCCATTTAGTGACGGGAGTTTGTTACTAGTTTGCTCAAATAGGGGGGAAATTGGTGCACAATGCTTCAGAATTCATAATAAATTAATCCTTTTGTCTAAGAACACTATTAAATCGCAATCATATTTATAACTGAAAGCTTTTTTCCTGCATAGTGCCAGGCATTTATATAAACTGATGATAAAAACTACAGTCCAAAGAATAAGTCTATCATTCAGGACTTGCATTCCAGTTGATATGAAAGAGATACTCTGGAATTAAACACCAACAAGGTTTCTGAATGCAGAGTCCTGGTCCTTTAAAATGCACTGGGTAGGCTAGAGGTATTCTGCCACGCTGGGAATTACATTGACTAACACTGATTTGCTTTCCTGTTTGTTTGTTTCCTCGCTGCACTGGAAGAATTTTGAACGGCTCTGAATGCCTGGCATTTTGGTAGGAATGTAATTAAATTCTCAAACATGCAGAAAAGTTTGCTTTGAAACACTCCAAAGTGACCATTGGCAGCTTTCAAGTTAAATCACACACAGTTTTTTAGCATGTCATTTGGAAGTTGCTGATAAAATGGTTGTTTATATGTAATGGGTAGGAAGGCTTCTCTGAGTTGATAGGGTCTGTCAGGGTAAAATACTGCTTTTGACATCATGTCTCTAATTTGCACTTGTGTTAGCAGTCTCAATTTTATTTTTTTTTTTTAACTGTGCATTTTATAAATCTGATTCTATTGCCATGTGAAAACGTTGCTGGTAATCTTCAGCCTTTACACCTTAAACTTGCCTTAAAGCAATCCAAGCCACCCACCCCAAGGCAAGTATACCTGTGCATATACACATCCTACTACAATCTGCCTGCAATGAAATTAAGACTGACTTACACAGAAGAAGAGAAAAAAGTGTTTTAGAGCTGAAGTCTGCACCTGGCTCGAACTTACACAATAGTTATACAGAATGAAGAATCATTAGCTTTTCATATAAAAATGCATTACTTCCTAAAAGTCAAGCACAGAGTGTAAATGTCAGGATATTTCCTCCAACAGCTTCATTGACTGTGCCTTTGCAAATAAATTCTTAAGCTTCATGTCATATAAAATTAAAAAAAAACCCAGAACTTTGTGTGCAAATAAAATCTTCTTATAGAAATATATAACTGCTATGAGACTGAAACGAGTATCTGCTTTTCATGCCAGCTAATTACTATCTACTTGCTCTAGCACAATTTGCTACTGGAGATGCTAACTTCATTTTCAGTCAATGCTTAAAATGTATGTCTGTTGGAAAAACTGCTGAAGCTTTTACACTAAATTTCTCTGTATCTTAACACCTAGATTATTTGAGCAAGGATGTATGTTATCTATTCCAATTGTTTTATTTCCCCATGAAATATGAAAATTCAGAGGAAGGCAGAGCAGGACTTATTTCCCTTACAGGACTGGAATCCTGTTTTACTGCTGAAGAGCGTTATTGCTGTGTTGTCCAGCACCAGACTAGATGAGATTTCAAAATGAAAGTCAATATTCCTAAATTTGCATAGGATTACTGCCTATATACGTGAAACATTTTTCTCTAAAAAAGCCAGAACCATTTACTGATTTTCTTTTTTTTCCCCTCCCTGTCTGTCCCTCTCCAGGGCAAAAGGAGATCTTTGCAAAAAGTGAACTGCTAGTAAATAAAGAGTTAAACCGAAGGCAGGCTCACTGGTTTGTTGAGATCTGTCAGAGTCTGAGTGGCTGGCTACATATCTGTCTCAGGAACAATAGCTACCTGTATTCTGCACGGGCTGCTGGGCAGGCACTAGCAGTCTGGAGAAGGTCTGCCTCTGTTACAGGCTTTTTAGTGGGAATCCCTAATGACAGCCCTACTTCTCATTGGGAGGGGGGAGAGAAATCTTGCCTACTCTGTTGATGAGGGACAGAGCTTTGATCATTTTCCTTCAGCCTTGACTTGGCCTGAGGTTTAGGCTGCCAGTCCTGAAGTCAGCAGGCTTTCTTTTCTCACACGCACACACACTCGCACACCCACACACACCCCTTTGCTGGTCTGTGCAGGCAGATTAGTGTCACGGCTGTAACTGAGGCACAGAGCAATAAACATAGCAGAACCAATCTCCATGGTGGCAAGAGGGGGCACTGGAGGTGACAACAATGGAGAAGGATCCTTCTTCTGACAAGTTTTAGGTAAGAGAGACTATTTATACCCTCCGCCAAGTATTTTATAGCCTTCTAAATAAGTTAGAAATTGGTAGATTGCAAACGTGCCTTGTTACAGAAATATCTTGGTTTACTGCCGTATCCAGGCTGTTACTAGCGTTTAATCTGTAACTGACGTGCTTTGTGCTATGAGAATGTTTGCAGACAGCAGACAGGCTTTTTTTTTTTTGTGGAAGTGGTGGCTACTATAGTTATGTTCTTGGAAATAAGATCTCTAATACTTGCATTTCTAAAATTTATTTTGGCAATGTTAAAATTATGCTTAGCAATCATAAATATCCGTATCTGATAAAATGTTGTGCAGCTGATAGCACACATGCAATATTAAAACAGTGCTCCCTCAGCCCTAATTTGTAATTATTTTTACACCCTTAACTGCACTAGGGTCAGAGAGTTTTAAAAATTAATGAGGTTCCCTGCTGAGTTCACATAGTATAATCTACATGAGTTGTTACTGCAGAGGGCTGAAATTATTCCTGCATGTTTTTAATTAGGTGTAGAATTTTTGTTTCGATATATTTCTGTCGAACACTCCTTTAAACATCAATTTATGCAACCTGCAGTAATAAGAGAATGACAATCTATTTGTAATAATGACAAACCGAGCATGGGAAATACAGGGCATACAGTGGCAATACAACACCAAGATTTGCTGGATGCGTTTTTTGATTTCATGTGTTAGATCTGTGTTAGATTCCTGCAGCTGTGACCAGCTTCACCTATTTACAAATAACTACTGCTCTAGGGAGAGGAAAACGAGCAATACTTAGTGCATTGTGTGAGATTGGAGTAATAGCTTACTGATGTGTTTGGAACATTAGAAAGAATTGTTCGAGTACTTGAAAAGATATATAAAAGAGAAAGGGAACAGTGCGAAAAGAGGCAGCAAAAATGAAATAATGTACTGTCCCTTTTCCTGGAAACACGAGACAGATAGTATCATCAGTGCTCCTGGAAAGTAGAATTTGCTGAATATCCTCAAAAGGAAGGACTCAAAGGAAAGGGGGAGGGAGCTGTTTACTATGAAATTTCCATATTGAAATTGTCAAAGTTTCATACTGCAAGATTTAAAGTGTTGTTTATTATTTATTATAATATACTGTGCATTATGTTTAAATGGCAAGCATTTTAAAGCGGAGTATAGTGTAATCAGTGCTAAAGACATGTCTTCCATTTGCGAGACCCACTCTGAGCTTCCTGTGATATATTGTTATGTAAATATGGTGCAGCAAGGGAAAGCAGCACTATGGAGATTCAATTTACTTTGAAAGTTGTTCATTATGGAAGGGATGAATGTTATTTATTGGATGTGAATCAAAGGCTAGAAATGACTTTTTCACTGTGAAGTCTATTGTGATGGGTGCAGCGTGATCTAATCTTTTTAATTTTGGCTTTCACACCAGTGGAGATGAAAAGAGATCTGAGCTCATTTATTGGTTGCTAAGTCTTACTGAAGGCCTAAGTACCATTCTTGGTTGCTATGGCCAATCTGACCTCAATCTATGCAGTTTTAGGGACTTAAGCAATCTCTTTTTTATTTAGGAGCATGTACCTTGATTTATGTCCAAAATTGTGCCCGAATGTCTTTGTCTGCGAGTGATAAATGGTGGTGTACAATTCATCAGTTCTTACAAGTAAACACTGCTGTCCCACTAAAAATATGTTTTGTTCTGAGTTAATGGTATGGAACAAGCCAGTCTCCACAAATAGCTATCTTTTATTGTAGAGAGCCACTGAAAGTTGGAGCAAAGTGAAGGAAATTGGCATTCATCTTCTCTGCCATTAGCATTTCATTTGTGCTCTCTGGTGATGAGACTGTGTGTCCATGGACAATGAAAGGCTAGCATTGTGTTTCCCCGCCTGAATATCTAATTGATCAATTATGAATTTATTTATTCTGAACAGATATTAAAAAGTCACGAATATGATGTCTTGCGCTCTTTGCCTGCCACTTTCTTACTAATAACTGCAAAAGTATTTGCATTCAAATAAACTGTATCCTAGCTGCAGGAAATTCCCAGTTTCCTGGGCAAGTTCCTTGTTTTCGAGTAATATCAGATATATGAAACTTCCAGATGTGTACTACTTGTGCGGTTCTTAGTGGTGCTTAGTCTTTCATCTATATTAGAACCTCTGTCAGTAGGAGCTGTTTTAAGAAGTATTGAGAATACAGAGTGGTTTTTATGATATGGGTAGTAATTTTTTTGCATTGAAATTGCTGGTAGCCTTTCAAGTTGTACATACACTGAAAAAATGTGATACGGAATACACGGTAGCAAAAGCAAAATATTTTGCTGGGCTTTTTGGTCATTATTATTATTATTATTTAGTTTTTTGTTAGTTTTTTTTTTTTTGATAGAGTAATAATAAATATATAAAACTATATGAAGCTGGATGTTAAAATGGCTCCTGCAAAATTTCCTACTGTAGATTTACTAGTCCGTAGAGGGAAAAATAAGATCAATTGTTGATCTTAGTACTTGACAGTATTATAAATATATTGCATAATAACCCAAAACTTTTTCTTTCTAAAAATGTAAGGAATAGCTGGATACAATAGAGTTCAGTATAGCTTTGGACAAAAATAATTCTTCAGTTGTATGCCTTTTAAAACTAGTGTATTAGAAGAAAAGGTAGTATTTCATGAAGCCTGATTTCTTTTTACAGCTTATTTATAGTATTAGGCTACAGTGAGGGTTAGTATTTTAATTGAGCAATTTTTAGTCCTCCTGAGATGGATTTTTTCAAATTTGAATCTACAGTGGTAACAGATTTTCCCCGTATACTCAGTAGATGATAGTTGTTGAAATCAATTCTCAGAGATGGAATTTATAAAGGCTTCTGAAACTACTGAGCTGCTTTGCAGCATCAGATTGATAGCAGGATTTGCAGAGGCAGTTCCTTGGGGTTAGTTCACGATAGTGCTACTGCTTCAGGGCTTTTAAGAGTTATTAGCAGCTATTGCTGAAAATGGTCTGGGATGTTAGTTACAGAACTAACCCGGATTTTTTTTTTGTGAAGGTGCTTTATAATAGTCCAATGTTCATCTACTGACTGCTTTATACAATAAGAAACTCTTACATCAGTCCTGCACACTTGGAAGTAGATTTAGGAGATTTGATATAAGCATCACCAAACAAAAAGACCGCGTTTTTTAAAGAGAAATGTCTTAGAAAAAAACATTTAAAAATACTAATCAAGAGTACATTATCGCTACTCTAATGTGTTTCAGTGTTTGTTACTTGTTTCTAGAAATGTAAGGAAAGACTAGCTTGTTTGCTAATCTCATGAAAATTTTTCATTTAATAGGACAGCAACTAAAGGAGCTTTGTTGAAGGGTTTGTATCTTTTGTCTTTTGCACACCTGTGTTTAAGTTAACTGGTTTCTGCATGCTTGGGCAGAAATTGCTTTTGGAATAAAGGTTTGTAGGATCAGGACACACAGTATATCCTTATTCTTCTTGTCATGATTTGGTCATCTAAAACGCAGGTGTATTAGGAAATACTCTCTTCAAAGCTACAGAATTCTGCTCAAAAGAAGAGAATGCAGAAATTCTGTCTTTGTATTTCAGCACAGCATAATAAAATGGTGTGGATTAAATGGCAAAAATGTCACTAACACCTTGGTGGAGTACTTAAGTGAGAGGAAAAAATCATTACTGTTTTTTGGGAGTTCCTCCAGCTTATGAAACAAGTTTCCTTTACTGGTAGTACAGTTTTAATTTTTGTAGTAGACTTTCCATTTATGAAATATAGAAGTGAGATCCATCAAATTGCAATTTGTTGCAAGAAAACAGGAAAATTCATAAGCTTATTTAAATCAGTGGTCATCTGTGAATAAAGTCATTATTCTTTCTAGTCAACAGCTGCTTTTTTAGCTAATTTATAGTCCAGGTTTTGAAATAAAGGTAAAACAGTGGAAAACTGTTGTATTTTTGCTCTATTAAATGCATGGTTTTGCATGTAATCTTGCCAGTAACATGTATGTATTTTAGATATATTCACTGTGAGCTCTGTTAGCTAACAGTCTGCTTTGTAAGAAAAATAAAGGAATATATAATAATATTAAGTATAAATAAGTACGTGATCATAAATCTTGCTGGTTTCTTTTTCTCTCCCTCATGTTTTCCATGAGATGTACTCATATTCTCTCACATGTACACAGAGTGAACAAGCTGTGACATGTAAAACCAGTTCCCATGATTTTTTGAATTTTGGATGAAGCCAAAACTGCGCAAGAATAAATTTCTGAAAGGTACACTTAATTTTGACTAAGGTTTTTTCTACACCTACTAGGCTACAGGATGTCTTACAAATAATGCAGAGGAATTATAGATTAAACGTGTTGGGTTTTTTTTCCTTTGACTTGGGAGCTTTGGCACAGTCCACATGTTGGGGACACCAAAGGAGGTAGCTTCCAGATAAGGTCTGTCTGACCCAGCCTGCTCTTGCCCCCGGCCATAAATATTGAGCAAGGTGTTGGGTTTGTTGGTGAAAGCCCTTGGTTCCTCTTCCCTTCAACTGGGACAACAGAGTCACTCACCTGAGGCTGGGGGCAATCCTCTTGCTCTCACACAAGCAAACACCACGTATTTGTCTCTCTCACAGTCAATGTTTGTTGTCACACATGCATTTGTATTTACCTAATTGATCTAAGGCTACTAATTCATTCTTCTTAATTTCCTGGTGTAATTTGCCATAGCTCAGTGTCTGAGTCTCCACAGTTCTTGCCTCTCTCTTGAGATATCTTGCCCAAAGACTTGTGGAGGATTGAAGCAGTGTCTGGGTGGCTCATGTTCATTTTGCCCACAGAGGAGGACTTTTAAATTTCATGATGAACAGCACAAACCCCTTTAACATCTGATGTTTGACCCTGGTATCATCAATGTGCCATCCCTCCTCTCCTTCTCATCGTGGCTATTGTCTGTATATCACTCTGCAGACCAAAGATGCTTGAGAACAGAGTAATTTGGATGAAATAATCCATTACTCAGTAACTGTCTTCCTGTGCCCTTAATGAGATAGAGGTCCTATCAAAACCAGAAAAAAGATAGTTGTGTAATTAAACATGATGTAATGAGGTCCAGTTCTGATTTCATCATCAACCTCAATTTTGGTTCCTCTCCTACTGTTTATTTGATAATTCTGTACCCTCTATCATAGTCTTTAATATTAATTTCTGTGTGTTTATATAGAGAGAGTGTGTGTGGCTAACTAAAAGTTTGTGAGAATTGCGGCTTTGAATAGCATCCATTTTGTTGAAATGAACTGGCAACCAAGGTATACCCGCAAGGTTGTCTGAATATTATTTCCCACATTGTTTTGTTTGCTGTAAATCGATAGATTCTACCAGAGCCTGGCTGAGCGAGAGCACTTTGCTTTGTCTCTCTCTATCAATTTCATCATCTTCAATCATCTTGATGATACTATTGACCAATTATATAAAAAATTTTCAGGCCTCAAGTACAGGGTGACATGTCGTTCTCTCTTCAGAATGCAGGGAAGAAGTAGTTCCTATCTCTTTGGCTGGAGATATTTTGGGCCACATGCTCTGTAATTTGAGTCTGCTTGAACTGCAGGCCAAGCTGTCCTCCACTAAACTAAATACCTGTGTGACGTGAAGCAGCTGAGGAAGGGTCACCTGGTCAGCAGCGCTGTGATTGTGTGCATGAAGGAGTGAACAGGAGCCTTTCATTGCAGCAGCTTTGCTGACCTGGACCAGCAATGCCACAAGAACTGCTGGTCCTGTCTCCTCTTTGCTGTAGGAAGAACCTATAAAGCTTTGCTGATCACCTGAAAGCTAATCTTCCTTTTCTTTGGTAGGGTTAGTTTTCAGATGGATCAATCACTGATCCAGCTGACTGCACGGCTGCTCACATCCTGGTGTCTGCTTTGGAGACAGCTCTAGCAGAGTGTGAGGATGGAGACAGCAGGTCAGCCCTTTGGGCTGGGTCCAACCTGGGCCCTCAGCAGGAGCTACAGCAGTGTTTGTGGACAGGCAGCTCTGTTACACTCCCCTGCCCCTCTTGCTCCTGCACTTTTTGGAGCAAAAACCACCTGCCTTGGTGATTTCGAGTGTTGAATCATGTTGTGATTAGGATGCTTCTCTTCTCTGCACTTGTATCTTGAAAGGGATCTGATCTGGCATTTCTTGCTCCACACTGTTAGCATCATTTCTTGCAAAAAAAAAAAGCATTTGGAGCAGTCTGTAGGTCAATCTGCTAGACAAAGATATTATTCCCTTAAACCTGAATGAGCATGTAGACCCCCTCGAATTCTAGTTTCAATTCTCAATGCTCTAAATGTGCGGTGCTGTGATTAAATTACAGGTGGGCTACTAAAATTGATAGGTTACATTTTTCAGAGGTGTCTCTTACCTCTATGGGGTTTTTTTCTAGTCTGTCAAGGTATTTCCTTTAGCTTCTTCTGCTTTTGTTGAGTCTACTGTTATTGATTGCATGGGTTCCATCCCTCTGCTTTAAAGAGGTAGGAGAAGAAGTTTGCTCTTTCATTTCTTGCTAGTAAATCCTCAAGCACTTCTGCAAAATCATCTTTATCTTCAATAACAGCTGTCATCTTCCTTTGGGCCTGTGGCACTGGAAAATGGTGGCAGTGTACTCCTTGCTGATGGCATTGACTTGAATGAAGAAATTAATTTTTGCTGTGTTATTCTCAGCTTTCAGCATTAATTTTTTCAATTTTGCTACAGCAACTATACTATATAGGCAGCAGCATGATCTCTACAAATAACTTGTGCAGCTATCTTATGTTCATTACTGTTTAATGTCTTCTTAAAAATCTGAATTCCTGTAGTTGTGACAGGGGCTTTGCATCTAAGAATGGAGAACTAAGGCATCCAAGACCTTCATGTTGCCATCAGCTGGAAATCATAGATTTGAAAAATGATCTCATTGTTGGAAACCGAACCAGCCTTTGTTTTGCTGTTTAACATTTGGTTTCTGTCACTGAGGTAGTATGGTAAATTGAGAGAGAGTGAGTGTGATGGGGGCACTGTAAGAGTCTCTGTCAAATTAAACTACGAGCTTGGCATGTCTTGGCAGGGTTGTTGCGTTGACACAGATGGCAACTGTACTGTCCCATACCAGGAATGCTGATTTGAGCAGACTGCTCTTCTTTCTATGATGAGAACACAAATTCACACCTAACATTCAGTGAAGTGCAACAGACGCTTTAAAAATGCATAATACTGTGTATTATTTCCCCATGAATTACACCTTTGAAAATTTTTGTTAGAAGACAAACTATTTGCTAGCAGGTTGTAGTGCGTGGTTTTAGAAAATTGCTTTCTGGAAGAAGGAACTAAGTGGTTCAGACAAAAATTTTTGCCAATATTAGTAAATGTGTACTGGTATTGCAGAAAATAACCATCATTGTGACAAGTAACTTGTGATCACTGCTATCTGCATTCAGCACATTGGTTCAAAACTGTTATTGCACAAATCTGACATTTTTTATTTCTGTTCACTACCTTCCATGCCCATGAAATGGACTTTAAAGCTATTATTTGTACCTACGCATTCTTTAAAGTTAGAAATTCTTCACGACTCTAGATATAATAAAAACCAATATGCAGATACGTTCTTTGCACCACAATACACATTTGGATTGTCAATTTGCTTTGGCATTTGATTGAAAACAATAGATAAACAATATCTACTACTTACTCTTTGTGTTTATATATAACATATATACTCACATTTGTTTACTGTGCAACCTCTAGACTTACCCACATCCACCAAAGCTCCAAAGCTGTTCTGTAATGCTTGGTTTGATTTTTTAGAGAGTACGTACTTCATATAGAGGTAAAGGCTTTAATACATTGGGAAAATAAAATAAATCAGTTCTGTTTCTTCTAGATTGTTCAGAGTTCTGGTACACCGTGCACACATCTCTTGAACAGAAACTGTCTGCAGGGCCTAATAGCTACAAAGAGGAGAAACTGTGTTCATATACTGTTGCAGTAATTCTCAAACACAGGAGGATAGCCCCTCCTTTCTCTGGATTTTCACGGGCTACATTTTGTCACCTCTTCCTCAGCACTGAGCGTTTTGTAGGCTCCCTTGTTGTTAGCAAGCTGCTAGAAATCATTATTATGTTTCTGTTTCTGTAAACCACTTCTCTCTGTCTGTGTGCCTGAGAGCAGAGATTTTTTATTTTAAGAACCATTTACTCAAACTGAAATGAGATTAAGTGGGGCTGGCTGGGAAAACCATTCTGAGGGACTGTCTACCGGAACATGCCCTCTGCTTTTGATGAGAGTAATTCCCCATCTTTTAGTTTTTAGTAGTCCCCTTGGGCAGTCTGTAGAGAGTAGTAACTTCTTTTGTGTTTGACTACTCAGTTTTGGCCACCTGGTGACTCAGAGCTGTCATCTCAAAATGTCACTTTTTTGGTACATTCCAACTGGGATAATAGTGATGGGAAAGTTGAAGCAGGTAAAAGAAAAAGTACCATTTTATTCAGGTACAGACGATTCAAATAAATAAATAAATAAATAAAAGTTAATTCTTAGTACCCTCTCTCTCTAAAAGAAGTGATTGACACTAGGAAAAAGTGGGTTTTTTCCTAGATAAACTATTTAAGTAGAAAAACACCACGGAAAAAAATAAAAAACTTTCCAAGTGTGGTTTTCCACAGTAAAGGTGATATTACAGTATACCTTTGGATATTCAGACTGATCTTTTTTTTTTTCAAATCCATTTCCCAATGTTGTCCCCTGTGCTTTTCTAGAAGGAGGGAAAGGGGGGCAGCAGTTTGGGAAGTCCCCAGCTTCACAGTCAGCTGACTTTCCCAGTGCTGATTACGTATCTCAGTATCCCTCCATTTCACTTATTTTCCAGCTTTTGGGGTTTTAGTTTATGAGGACTGAAGTGTTTCCTTCATTCCAATCCGTGTATCCATCTCTGCAAGGGTGATGGAGAAGAGGGGAGCAGCTGGGATTGGGATGAGTCTCCTGCTGCAGTCTGTGCGATGGGTTGGAGGTGGCTTCTCTGTTTTGTGCACAAGGTCTCCGTGTGGCAGGGGGCCAGCAACGTGACCCTCAGCACTGGAGGGGTGCTGCCACTGTCCTCCCCCAGCTTGCCCAGCCAGGCTTGGCACCGGCCAAATCTGGAGACTTCAGGTTAGCGAGGCAGGAGACGCTGCTGCAAGGTTTCTATGGAGACAGAAGTGGAAGATGAGAGACAGCTAATAAGAGGCCAGCTCAGCCAGCTCCTGGATAGTGATTTGAAAATAAGGACTTTTAAAAATAACACTTTACCTTATTTTCCCCCACCTAATCTTTGTTTCTGAAGAAAGAAATCAGAAAGGCAGTGGGTTGCCAGCAGCAGTGTATGAGAGCTCTCACTCACCACTTTCATCTGTTGGCTGTCACGCAAGACCTGTAAGTAGTAGTTTACTAAAACTGGCTGCAGGCTCATAAAGTGTGTAGTAATTGTAATTTTGAACTAGAAGAAAATGTGAAATGCATTTTAAAAGTGTTTTACCACTCCTGTTTTCATCCTTTTGAATGCAGTAACTTCAAGGATGGCACAAAAGCTCTTTCTAAGCCATGACCTTGCATTAGATATTAACTGTGGCAAAATATATGTGTATTTTACTGCATTCAAGATACTTTTTGGCGGGTTGTACCCATATTGCAAACAAGATCTAGGTTGTTATTCGCTTTCATCTGTTTTGTTTCTCTTTATCTTTCACAGCGCTGTCCCTACACTGACAGCTTCTAATGTAGACATTAGAATGTTTCAAGAAAAAATTTATGAAGTTTTTTCCAAGAAAGATCTTAGAAGAAGGTCATTATGTATCAGTGAAAAAGGGAAATCTTTGCCAAGTCTCTGTTTTACTTGTTTTTTGGTTTTCTTTTTCACTTCAAAGGGTTTAGGAGGTGGAAAATTACTATTGTATCAATTTCTTACATAAAATTTAAAACTTATACAACAGGCCATAATTGGAATTAAGGGTGAATTTAGTGCCTTCAATCTCATTCTGGATTGAATTTTGCTGCTGTTATGTTAATGTGACGCTTGGATGCTTGTATTAACCTTTAGAATATAAAAACTAGATGAGACTGCGACTCAACTTCTTAATCCATTTTTAAAAATCTATTGAGAAATTAAAAATACAGAAAAAATAGTACCTCAAGAGAAGTGGGAACTCCACAACTTAATATAATATGCCAGTTCCCATGCATGCTGATGTTAAGCCAGAATGAGAAAGACAGCTAGTTGATACCCTTTTCCATCTGCATGCCTCTTCTCAGACTGGGGTGTCCTCTTTTAGCCCTCTGACCAATGCCTTAGGAATCCAGGGAAACCTGGGGCAGAGGTAGTGTGGTCTCTGCCTTCTCTATCCCGTCACGTGTGTGCAGGAATATTCCTATTTTTCATATTGTACCCAGAGTCTGATTTGCTCCCCAAGGCCACTTGTGCATCTGATGGGCATGTCTATGAACATGTGGTCATGTGATTCTGCTGAGAGGACTCCCCAGAGAAACAAAGTCGTGGCAAAGATCAGAAATCAGCTGTTTGTGGAAACTGGGAGCATTCTTGGTTGATTTAGGTAAAGTTCAGTTGGAATAAACTCCTGCACTTCATACCTCAGTTGAGAGGCACTTCTGAAATTTTAGAGAAAAAAATCTCTTTGTGTGGACAAGTGGGAACAGAGAACAAAGTGTCTGGTTAAGTTGAAAATGAGAAAAGTTATTTTGCTGGAAAAGGGCGTATGCACAAGGAAGGCATTTGAACTCTGTGCATTTAGCAAAAATTTTTTCTAAAGTGTCATACAAAAATTCAATAACCTTTAGAAAATGTTACCAAAACTGAAGCACCATTATAGCGTAAACCAAAGAAATTTGATTTACCTCTAAATGCAGATTGTTGGAGGTTATATATATTTCCATTACACAGACATTCATTTTTTTCTCAGTCTTGTTTTGGAAGCAGAGGAAAAGGAGTAGGGTGTTGAGGAAGGAGTAGCTAAGGCTTATTTTAATTAATAGTGATTTAAGTATGAGCAATTTCCAGCATCTTAGTATTTCTTACAGAAAAGAAGAAAATGGTTACTATCTACCAGGAGTTTTATTTTTCCCTTTGATGTGCTCTGCATTCCTCCTGTTGATCATAATATACTTAACAGTTGTGCTTGCAGACTTGAAAGTGTAACACATGCTGATTTGTCCTCCCAGAGGCATGCTAGATTTGACATGCAATACACAATTTGGCTTTTTAAAATACTGTATTTGTCACTGTTGAAAAGCTTCTAAGACTATAAACATCATTAGTTCATAAAAAACAACAACAACAAAACCAACCGCAAAATGCATCAGTTGCTGTAGCTTGCTGTGTTTGTACATATACACGAGTATAAGTTTAGAATATTCATAAAATATTGAATGTTGCAATGGTGTAGGTACCATAATATATAAAAGCAATTTTCAGTTGATTTTTACTGCTGTGAAATAATCCCTCTAGTCCTAGAATTGGTCTTCCACAGCACCGTGCTGGTAAGGACTTGCTGTTTTGAGTGTCTCTTAGAGATGTCAGAATAAAAGTAGGATTATACTGCTATCAGTACAGAAAGCAGGTCACTTTCCAGGGACAGGCGATGAAATTTAGGCAGGTAAGTGTGGAAGGTCCCCTGGGAAGGTCATCCAGGCACTTAAATACTTCCTAATTTTCATAGCACATTGTAGACTTTCCTGGACTGCCTTTTAAATCTTGCAGCAAGTGACAGCAGTGGAAATGCTGCCAGAAGGATCGGTAGACATACCTATCCATTTGTGGAAAATAATTGAGACTGTATGTAAGATGTGAGGGTAGCACCCATCACCACAGCCTGGGAACATAATTAATTAAAATATTATTTTTTCTTTTCTCTTTCTTAACTAGCCCTGCTGGCACAATTTAAGCTTAAACTTAATATGTTTAATGATGTTTAATAATATTTAGACTAGTCCAGCTGGCATGAGTCACGCTAAGGGAAAGAAAAGATAACAGTTTTGATATCATTTGCGTAGATACTCATGTGGTAGGTCCTAACACATGTCTGTAGAAACAGAACAGTGTTAGCTTATGGTAGTACTACTGCAGGGCTCTTTCAGGGCTTGAGGAGCAAATGTTAACTTTTTCTCTGAATATTTCTTTTGGAAGAGATATTTAGGAAGCAATTTTGCAGCTTTGGTTCTGCTTCTGTGTAGGTTGTTTTGTTTTTTAATCCGTCCTTATGAGTTTTTCTTTTGTTGCTTTACCAATTTTATTGTTCTGGAATGTCACGCTCATGTGAGATAGTGCCCTTGGAGGGAGAGGATCAGAGAGAGAGGAGGGGGTTTTGAAGCAACTTGGGCTAATCTGATTCATCCCTCAAATTACCTGTGTTCCACAGGACTGTCTGCCCGGTGAGTATATGATAGCCATCCATCAGCAACTGCAACTCTGTAGAGGTTGTTGCAGGCTGAGGTCAGATTTGTACAGCTTTTGTTAGAACAGGGGAGAGCAACCTGCGGGAAAATCTACTTAATTTTTGGTTTTCCCCTCCATGTGGAATTACCTCTTTAAATGTTTTATTTTTTTTTCTCTGCTATCTTTTGTCTTTAAACATTCTCGGAAATGTAAATTGCATTGACAGAGAGGACCATTCCTTAGTTTAACAAATCTCACTAACTGATTGTGTTTTCCACTGTTCAATCTTATTTTTTCCCTTCTTAATGCCATCTCATTATAACTGTCATATCTTCCATGTCACACTAAATGATTTAGTGAATCTGGTGAAACATAGACAGATGTGTTCCCTTGGCCATTGGTTCAGCTATCATCAGTTCTCTCTAACCGAAAAAATTGTGTCTTATTTTTAACCTTTATCGTTCTCCATCAATTTCCTTTCCCTCCATTTTATTCCTTTTGTTTGGGTTCAGGGAAATGTACTGTGCCTCAGAGGAGATTTTTTACCTCTTCTGAGCAGGTGCCTGAGCTTTCAGCTCACTTGGGAATGTATTTAGAGTGGCAGTTTTGGCCAGGTTGAATATTTATTAAGATAAAGGAATCAGCTAGCAGGTCAGGCAGCTTTCCTGCATGGTGATTTTAATGCTTACAAATACTATGGTAAATTTAAATAGAATCATAACTAGATATAGGTGTCAGCTCAGAAAAGATTCGTGGACCAAAATAACCTACCAGGGCTGAGTGCTAAAGCAGTCATAAGCCTCCTGGCAGGTGTGTGCTGCGAAGAGAGAGTTTCTCAGAAGAGGAATTTACTGCTGTGTTCACAGGGTGAATGGGTTGAAACAAGAATTTCAGGGTAAAAAGAAGAGAAGTCTCTCTGTCCTATGTTACAATTAGTTCAGATTTGGCTCTTCTTACACCAGGACATGTGATGAGAAGGCGACCGGAGAAGAACCAGATAATGTTTCTTCTGCTGCCCAGGAAGAATAAGTTTTAAAACCCTTCCTGGCAGTGTGAAGCTGAGTTGTGGAACTCAGAGCCAGAGGAAATTAAGGAGGACAAAGGTGTAAGCTAAAAATGGCATTAGGGAGGATCATGGAGGGTAGACATCATGGTGGCTATAAAATGTAACTGTCATGATGTACCCTGCTCATTCAAGTTTAAATCTTCAATTTTACCAGAAAGTGGGAGGAATATGTCCCAGTTTTATAATCTTTCTTAACTGCCTGCTCTGAGCCATGGTCAAGGACAAGCATACGCTGTACAAGCAAGACTTCTTGCAGGTCAGGGAGCTTGGATTTTTTTCCTCCAGAAATGAGATGCTTATTTCTGTGTATAGTTCTGTATTTTTTAAAGGTTGCACTGAAAATAAATTCCCAAATTATAGTATTCAGCCTTTGCTCTGATTTGCATAAGGAGGCAATGCACAGGTGTTCATTAGGAACCTGTAGTGATCAGGCAAGTTGGATCTTTTACCAGAGTTGTCTTCTCTTCGTGCAGCTCTAAGTCTCTTGTAGGAATTCAGTTACATCATTATCATCACACTCCATGCTTACAGAATGAATCCAGCTGGGATTTTGGATCCCACTTTCGTACTTCTAGAAACTGCATCCTATGGTTTCCTCTTTTGCTTTTGAGATGGTTTGTGCTCTTTAAAGTTATACCAGGAGCAGCTTAAGTTTGTGTCAGGCTAGCTAGATTTTTATGTCACACTTGTACTATTGTATCTGATAAGGTAGATTGAGTAGATTCTGACTCTCTTTCTCTCCCTGATAAGGAGGATTTTTTTTCTTTTTAATTTTGTACTGGTACAGAAAGTGGGCTTTGGCTGAATATAATCTATTTAAAGTTTGATTTTCTATGAACAGTTTTATAATTACAGAATAAAAAATACCAGAAATTACTTGTTATACTAATTTTTTTTTCCCGTAGCCTCTTGATCGATGGCAATCTTGAATATTTTTGGAATCAGCCCATTAAAGCATATTTGAGGCTTAAATTCCAGGTTTATGGTAGTATGCTGACTATTTCTGAAAAATGTGGCTGGCACATAGTGAATTATGCTGTTGAGTTCTTCAGTCTTAAAACAAATATCTACAAGTCCATTCCCCACTGTTCTTTCATTGTTCTATTCTCTGTTCCTGAGAGAAGTAAGATAAGACTGGGAGGCTGGTAGGGATGGGCTTAGGTGAGTGGGAGAGACACTAACAGTACTGAAGGCTGATAACTACTTAGATTTTTAAAATCCCTAGTTGGACTTTGAAGTGTAGTATATTTAGTAAAGAAAAAAATGCTAATTAAATTAACATTTTCATTTATGGATAATTCTGTTTCAAGTTGTCCCTTCCCAAGACTAGTTTTAATATTGGTGTTATCTGTTCCAAGAAAACAGAATGGAAATATTGCTTTTAGATTAGGGGTTAGGAATTTACTTAAACATGAATCCCTGACAAGGAGAATCACTTGACCTCTCTTTAGCTCTACCTTAATTTGTTGAAAAGTTTCAGGAGATAGTTATATGAAATATCCTTCGTCATCTAGAAATTTATGGAAAATTATTTTAGAGTACAAATAGTGATTTTACTTGAGTTACTAGTTCGCAGTTTTGAATTGTGCAAAAAAAATAGCCCGTACATATTGGGATAGACATTAATTCTCTTGGTAACTGACTAAATTATATATATATATATATATGTATATAATTAGTACTGCATCTATAAAAACATTTTGGTGGAACTGTACCACTTAGATGCCTTGAACCTGAGTTCCCGGAAAATATTTTCTGGTTATATTAAACAGTATAACAACAAAGATTGTTAAAGCACTGGGAAACATGTCATTTTCATCTTTACTGCAAAGCTTGTTGACATGCAAGTGCATATGATGGCATGTGCATCCTTTGTTTTCTAGAATTCCAAAATCCAAGGAACACTCTTACAAAATTTGGCTATTCTAATCCACATTTCATAGCTGTTTGTACAGCAAAATTTAAATGACTGAAGCCTAAAGATTCATAAATTGTAAGTTTATATTTCATGTTTGTTTCCTGAAAATGCCTCCTTTTCCTGGAAGAAGATCTGAGACGATGCACGTTGGTCAGAAATAGCCTCAAGTTCCCAAGCACCAAAGATCTTAGTATTTCATAGCTCTTCCCAGCTCAATTTCAACCTAATTTGGCACATAAATTGTATTTGACCTCAGACAGAATAATTCAGATGTTTGAACCTCTTAGATGTGCAGCCAAAAGCGAATTGTCTTGTTGCATGTATTTTTAAACATCTGCAAGCTGAGCTGAGAAGCAGAATGCAAATTCTAGGACTTGAAGATACCTGTGAAGTTATGACAATCCCTTTGGGCCTGCAGAGAATCCTGGTGCCTATGAACACTTTTTTTTTCTAGGCATGGTGTATTTAGAAATTTAGTATTTGCTTTAATTTCTGGTAACAGAAGTACAAATGACAATAGAAGCAGCTCATCAATAATTTAATAGTAAATGTACAGTGTGAGGTAATAACTTTTATTGAACTTTTTAATGCATATTCCATGAGGACTGAAGGAATTGTTTCCTGCAGTTTGTATTTCTGCTTTATTGGGATAGAAGAATAATTTTTTGTTCATGCATGAAAAAAAAAGTTGTAGCAAATAGACACTAGCAGAATTGGTTCTTTCAATAACTTTCTTTCAGTCAAGTAGGTACCAGTACACAGACAAATTAAATTCTCAATAGATTGCAGAAAAATTCCCATGCCTCTTAGTTAGGAATGTGAAACAGCTAATTTCTGAGCTCATGATAAGTGGGGTTTAGGCAGGGAGCTTTGAGCACTTGGAAAATTTGACTAATGTAAAGATATGGTGATTATTTTACTTAATTAAATGTTGCGTATTTCCTTATTAATTCCCTATTTTCATTATACAGTAATTTTTGCTCGAGGTATTTCATTCTCTGACTGTGTTTTTTTAGAAGTAGTGGGGGAAGCCTAAGTTTCAGCAGGGTGTTCTACCTTCACAAATTGACCTTTGAGGGAGAATTGTGCCTAAACATTGATTTTTGAAGTGCTTTTATTGTCTGAAACGATGGGTTTGATTCAAAGATGGGATTGTTTGGTCCTTCACCATTATAAAGCCTATAAAACGGGCTCTGATGAGATTTTTTTCTGTGGAGGTTGTTCTTGTAAGCACCTGTAATACAGGATTTTCTTGACTACAAAAGACATGACCCTTTTTATAACTGTGAGCTCTTTCGGCCAAACTTCTGTCTAGTCATAGGTCCATAACATACACTCACCCTCTTCTACCAGCCATCCTGAACAAAGTTGCGTGTCAGCAGTTTTTGAAAAGACTTGTGTGTGCACTGATTCATAAGGTCCTCTCAAATTTTTGAAAAGTTTCAGTATGCTTTCAGAAACATGGAGAGCGTTGATTAAAACAAATGATCTTGCGTGTTGAGGAAATGGGTGCGTGGCACCAACTTTAGATGACTTCGCATCGTGTGCTGTTACCCAACGACACAAAATCAGTAGGTTCTAAACTTGCCTTGGGCTTCCTTAGCTTGTTTATAGGGTTATTGGTTTTAAAAGCTGCTGTGTTATGAAACTGAAGGCAATAAGTTACATAGGCCCCCAGAAGTTTGTGAGTTCATTTGGCATCCCCATACAGGATCTGCTGCCAGTATGCATCCACAGACGAGACCAAACGTGCTGTCATCTCTCCACAGAGATCCCTTTTCTTCTGAAAATCTTGTTTTAAAAAATAGACAAATATTTTGATCCAGGATAACAAGATTTTCGTTCTGAGTTTTAGCAGTAGAAGCAGCAGAAATTGCCATATTTCCGATGGGATTGGGATCATGTTTGCCTCTTCATCTTCAGTAATGAGGTGTGCAGGAGCTGCTGCTCTGAATAGTCCCCTCCCTGATCTTACTGGACTAGAAAATATCTAACATCCTGCCAGTGATAACTCAGTGTGGTATCTTTTGCAGCCAGTGAAGGTAAGGAGCTCTGGTTATGATCTTTTTCCTGTCTGTGTCATGGAAATTAGCTGTGGTTTTCTCCCATGGGCCTCAGCAAAATGTTGGCCTTGAGCTTTGGAAACTTGAGGTGGAGAAAAAGGAAAGAAATAACCAAGCTCCGTTCCATAAAGCAGAATATCCAGGAACAAAATCCAGATGGGAATTCGAATGTGTTTTTGACCACTAGGTCACCATATTTAGGAGCAACGATTTAGTATATCAGCAATGAGGAGTAGGCCTTAGCTGGTGTAATTTCAATTGAGGAAAATAGATTATTGTAGCTTTCTGACAATGTACATTAAAACAGGTCGACATACCAGTACCTGACCCAGAAAAAATGTGTTAGAACTGCACTCTTAAATACCTTTTAACTTATATAGGAATCTTTTCAAATCCAGGTTTGAAAGGTGCCGGTGATTCACAGACGTGCACATTGTCTGGGAAAACGAAGCTCCTCTGAGACTGGCAGTTTAGGGATATTGAGCTCAGAAACAGCTGCCTGAGCAGTGTTCCAGGAGAGTGTAAATAGGGAGGGAGATCTGCTACAGCCTATTTGAACACTACAATAGTGTGATGTGGTTTTCTGGGGTTTTCTTCCCTCATGATGGTGATGCTTTTGATTAACTAAAGTTTTTGACAATGTCTGATCATGAGGTAAGCCGAAGCGTAGAGCCTGTTTGAGAACTAGTTCAGCTATGAAATGAAGGTTAATTTATTAGGAGTTCAAAAGGAAATTCTGTTTTTGTGGGAAAAAAAATGGGATCTATCAAGTCAAGCTAAGTGTATTTTGCAGGTTAGCTGTTCTTGTGGGATTGTTTCTGTCATGTCTTAAGACAGAAAGCAACATGTCTTTGTCACAAAGCAACTCCAACTGTATAATTTCAAATGAGGATGTCCTCTATATTGTGGAAAACACCCTTCTTACTTTTTAGTTTTCAGGACTTGCTAACAGAGCAGCAAATTTACCACAAATCACCTTTGTCTCACCTTGCTTTTTCCCTCCACAGATGCTGGTGTCTTGCTGAGCCATTGCCGACCCTCGGCAGCGAGGCTGTGCTGAGCAGGAGGATTGCAGTGAACCTCTTCCCATGTCCTGGGGGAGCCAAATGCCAAGTGTGGCAAAACCCTCTGGGGGGGTAACACAGGTGCGTGAAACATGTTGGGAACGTGGCTCCATATTGATTTTATATTAATGTTTGACATGTAGAGTGGGAATAATATTCCAGTGGCAATTCATCTCGAGGCATATGCACCATTATACAAAATAAATGTCAGTGTTTACCCTCCACGCATGCAGCCTTCTCATTCACACAGATACTTGGAAGATTTTGAAATTTAGATCGTCCACTCCTCTTTCTTGGTAAAGAAAAATTAATTAGTGTGCCCCGAAATCATTCTTAAGAAAAGAATATCAGGGATTTTTTTTCTGCTCCTTTTGCTCTTCTTTGGAGACTTTGAGCAACAGTAAACGTTCAGGCTCACCAACAAAGATAAATGCTGAGGGCTGATCTATCCTGCTTTTCTCCTGCTCTCTGCTGCACCTTCCTGTATCTCCCTCAGCCTTTTTGATGACTTCTTAGTAAAAGTCCCATTTCAGATAGTCAATATGAGAGAGCACAGAGATAGAATGCGGATGCTAAGCATAAATATGTTCTGATAAATCACAAGTCAGTGACTGATAAAAGTCAAGTTTAGATAAAAAATTAGTCGTTCTGATAAAATACAAGCCAGGCCTCATAAGTAATTCTGATATTTTTCTTGAATATGCTAGTTTCCAAGCTATTACAATTACGTTCAGGTGCAATGGGAAGCTTGTGTAATTTTATTATCAGTGAAAAGTGCACACTTCATAGCTTGGAGACTGAAATCCACTATTCCTTTAGTCAAAAAATGTGCAAAAAAAAGGGAAAAAAAAAATATTTCCACACTCTATACTGTCAAAGTACGAAGGCTGATGGTGTGGGAACACCCTGAAATTTGCAGGGAGATTGCGCAACAGAGAGGTTTTGCTCTCCTCTGGTGAGAATGACATCTGTAAACATCACAGTAGAGAACACTATCCACTGATACACGGAGAGAAATGTCTAATTAACTTATTTTATCGTGAGAAATAATTTGAATAATGTGAAATAATTTGATTGTCTCTATTCTGAACCTGAAGGCAAGACTGAAAAAGTCGAGGGTGTGAGTTTTCCTTGGTGACTTAAATCAACCAGACTGGTGGGACTTGCATGACTTGTGCACGTAACTGGTAACTTCTGGGCTCAGGACTTGATTCTCACTGCAAATTTTCTGGAGCTGTCTGTTCCCTTCTGTGATCTTTAATTTCCCTATAGACAGGGAAAAATTAAAATGAGTAAGTTATCATGTCGGTAGGCTTTAGGAAAGGAAACACACTATTTACGTTAAACCAAATATGTTCTTAGAAGAAATTACTTTCCTTTGGTTGGAGAAAAGATGGTATCCACACTTCCAGTTTCCCCTGTGACTTAAGAAAACAAACAGAAAAACCCTCATGGTGAGCTATGATGTTTGCCTACTTTAACATTAAAGGAGTTAGTCCAGTCACTTTAAAGTAGTAAGAAACTGCAGATACAGTATTAGCCGCTCGAAAAAAATAATTTTTTTTAGAAAAAACAGAAACACTGATTTGTTCACTTAAAAAGGAGTTACCAGGTGGTCTCTTTCCCAAGGTTTGGGCAGATCATACATTCAAGGCTTGCAGAATAAAGAAGCATAAGCCTCAAGCATTTCTCTTCATATTCTTTTGAATTACTGTATAGTAATTTATGTAAGTGGCTTCTGCTGCTCCCTTAATGACTACCTAATTTTCTTGCTGTGTTTCTTCACATAGGATCACAGGATGACTACACAGTTACTTCAGTCATATCAGTACTAGACTAGGTAATCTTAGATTTCGGGACTGAAATATCTCCACAGACCATGAAAAAAGGGAAAAAAAAAGTTATGTTTTTCATGCTTGAACAAATATAGCAACGATGAGAAACTAGGTTGCTAAGATTAAGGCAGTGGAGAGGTATTGCTTGAAATTGTGATAGCTTTTCATATCTTAGTTTTAAAATGATACCACAGTGTGTTTCACAAAAATACTGAATAAAAATATGACTTTTGACCATTTTCAGTGCTGTTATATTTACAATTATTTCCATTTCTTCCCTAGTAAGCTGCCAATTTTAGAAAAAAAAATATTATTCAGAGTTTCTGTGTATGATTTTGAGTGGATATTATGCCATAAGTATCGGTTTTTTACTTACTGGCAATACACTTAAGTGTAAATGGTTAATTGACCAATATTTTGGTCAAGTTAATTGACCAATATTTTCTTATTACTTACCCTTTTGAGCACACAAGCTTTTTTCAATAAGATAGAAAACGTCTTTCAACTTTCAGTTAGATAAAAAGACTTATACAAATATTTCTTAGTAACACTCTATTATTAAAATGGTTTCTAAGAAACGAAAATTAGGACTATTCATTGTTTCTCCTCACCAAGGAAAACGACACTGAGAACAGAAGAAACTGTTTATCTGGAGTGTAAAATGCTTCTCTGTTCTTAGGAGATGCAAATTCCTTTTGTTTCATCATATCAACAAATTTCTCTTCTTGTGTTGTGGAGCACAGTTCGCTTATAGCTTCCGGTCCAGAAAATGATTTTGAGCTGCAGTTTAAGCAGTAAGCCTGTAATAGTTTATTATATCGTGAATTTCCATTGCTCATTCCTATTGTGCAGGTAATGACTTTGGGGGCAGAGAGTGAAATGAAATTCCCCATTGAGTAGATAAACACTCATTTACTGCTGCTTCTCTGGGTCCCAAATTATAGGCTAGTTGATAGTGAGAACCTCTATCAGTTTTTAGCCTTTGACTCCAGATGACTGAGGTAATCACATGACTCATATCACCTCCAAAGGAAAAGCTTTTCTTATGAAAGAGTGGTTGAAAGACTGTTGCTGCATTATTAATAAAAACAGAGGCAACACAGAATCCCTGATGTCTCAGGATGATGAGGTGAGACTTTGAATTGTCCCATAGGAAATGGTTTTATTTTATTTATTTTCTTCCAGCAAGTTTTGCATTTCCTTTGTTGCCACAGGCAGCTGTAGTGCTTTCATGTATAGAGTACAAAATGCAAATAAGAACTCTACAGTTGATAAGTGGTTGGAAATGCTTAGTGCCACAGAATGGCAAACCTACTTGGAATGTGTTCTTTCATACATACATTTCTGTTTTGTAGTACGTCTGCTCAGGGTTCCTGGGTAACCTTCACGAGCAAGGACACTCTGCTAAAGGCACAGCAATGGTGATATGGGATGGTAAAATACTTGGAGCAAGGGTCAAAATAGAGTACTGTTGCTTCAGTGAAAAAAAATCACTCTTCCTAATCATATACACATTGAATTGGTGAAGGATCTGTAGTCAGAGCCTCAGCGTTTCGTTAATGATGGATGATGTAATTCAATAATGTAGTTTAAAATTAACATTTACTAAGGGCCCACCTATGGTTAATTTGTAATAGCTTCACTTTTATTTTGATGATTTAGGTTCAATGCTCAAGCAGCTCTGCCTTGGGAACACTGCCTAGCAAGTTTAGCTGGTAATGTTTAACGAGAGCCAGCGGAGCGATGACACCTAACCCATATGAGATTTAAGGAGCAAGAGATTCCTTCTGATCTAGAACACTCCTGTTGCTTATAGCTCGCTGTCATTGTCACATCTTTCAAAAGGAACTAGTTATCTTCATATGATAATGCACTTCCTTAGATTTCCTATTTAATGGATTTAGCTTTTTTCAGGGGTATGAACACACGATGTTTATTTTTGTGCCCCCTGATTTCGCAAAGCAACTTGCAGTGGGTGTATGTGAAATGTCCGTCAACCTACTAAGTACTTACCTAATGAAATAAGACTCTTTAGTAACAATATGCCTTGGCTAGGTGATATAAAGAGGCAAGGGTAAGTTGCACCACAAAACAGAGTGCAAAATTTAAATTAGTAAGGTCTGGGTTGGGGGTTTTTTTGGTTAAATTGATTTTAAGTTAGGCATGTGTTTGTCTTTATTGCCCATTCAACACTTTTATTAGTAAGAAGTGCTGAGGTACAGTTTTAGCTGAAGAACAGCAGCGCTCAGCTAGTGCTAAGTGCAGTAGGCAGGTACCATTTGTGTATGATGGCAGTGGAGAGGACAGCCTTGGAAGTTAACAGTGTGTTTGTAGTTCCTTATCATACTTCCGTTAATCCATGACTTTCGTGCAAGTCCAAAGAAAATCAGCCAGGTTGGTCAGCATTCTAGAAAACTTTCCCCAAATCCACAATTTGAAAGAATTAGTCAATGGAAAAAAAAGGTTTAGGTTTGAGATTCAAATACATGAGAGGTTGTTGCAAAGAGGAAAGTGCTAAACTGTCCTTTTGTCTATGGGGAACAGGAGAGCAAAAATAATGTTTTTACATTCCAGTGAGGGAGAGTTAAGTTAGACATTAGGGAAATCATTGCACGTGTAAGGTTAGTGAAGCACAGCAGCTGATGGATTAGAGATGCTGCAGCATCCCTGTTGAAGATTCTGGGAATGATTTGGGCAAACTTCTGTCACAGGAAGGTTAGTGATCCTTGTTGGGAGCAGAGGGGTGGCAAAGATGACTTGTGGCATCCCTGCCCACCCTGTCTAGGTCAGCTCTGTTTTTATATTGTTCTTGGGAGGCAGTGAGGTTAAAAACTTTGAATTGCAGTGGCTTCTTCAACCTGATCTGCTTTATGATTCTGTGTCTTACTTTGCTCCTGTTAGGGTATAAGATAAATCTTAAATATACTTTCGACCAGCAAGTTTCCACAGCTTTCTTTTCTCAAGAAAGCTATTAAAAGAAGATGCAGCATGTCTGTTTAATGCTATCTTAGCCCTGGTTTTGTGTTATTTGGCAGTATTCTTTGTTTATATGTTGTGAATGAAATGTTTTTCTAATAATTTGAAACAAAATTCACATATTGTCATCGAGCAAAATTAAATCCCAGAAACGTATGGGTTAACTTCCATTTTTCTTTAAGGCAGATTTGTGGAAATTAATTAAATTGGGGATTGTAAAATGCCCTTCTGGGTTGTTTTTGGATATCTTAGCATAAATAAATAAAGTCCCTCTTATTCTAAGTCTATGTAGCATTACATCATTTCCCACATCAGTTTAAACTTCTGTTCTTTAGAGGAGGTGTTATTTACAATAAAATCCTATGGTATTCAAAGTAATATAATGTGTCTGGTCACAGCTGATGAAGACGTTGTTTTCTAGAATGGATGGTAAAGTTCATCAGAGCGTTAAAAAGGATATTCTTGGTTTCTCATATGTAGATACAGCCTAAGCACTTGAATAACCAGCAGAGTCATTGGGATGTCTGCCTGTAAGGATCCTAGTGCTGGCGGTGAGAAAATAGAAGTATTTTTTGCTCATCATTATCTTTCTTCCTTATTATTTCTTAGTATCTGACCTTTCTTGCTTAAATATTAATTTGCCCGACCTGTAGTTTGTCTTTCCATTTCTTCTTTTTGTTTCAGTTCAAGAGCTGGAACAGGAAAATAGTATTGGAGCTTGACTGATATATTTCCATTGAATGGTGACAGAATTTAACTGACTGCTATTATACAGTCCTAATGAATTTTATTTATATCTTTGAAGATTAGAAAAACACTTTCTAACAAAAACCAAACCATTGTTTTCTACACAAGTGCTTATTCCAATGTCCTCTTAGATTTGGAAAAAGAGCAGTGCAAAGTCCATTAACATTTTTTAATTAAGAAAAATTTCAATTGTGATCTCGGACTTCAAAAAGATCTGTGGTTTTTCTGACTGCTAAAATAGTGGCATAAATAGCTTCTGCCTCTTTTAAATCTCTTCTTTGAAAAGCACAATTAAAAGTGTATTTTTGCTGCTACTGTCACCACACTTTAGTTCTATGACAATTTTAAAGGAAGAATTTGCTTTGAGTCCAACAGGATGGGGCTGAAGTGCTACACATGAGAGAGAATATATTCTAGTGGGTTTTTAATAGATTTTTTAAAAAACCCACTGTTTGTCTTACAGAAACAAGTAAAGGGCCTCCTGTGACACATAAGATTTTGTAAGCACACTGAACTGGCAACCAGCTAATCTCTAGTGTCAGAACGATATCAGTAATTGGATCCCCTATGAAACAACAGGAGTCAGTGGTGGGTGGATTGTTTCTTTGCAGTGCAGTGCAGGCAGCTGAGTGCTCCATGCTCAGCTGTGAGGTTGTGGGAGCATGATTGCCACAGTACCAGGAGAATTGAGACAGGTTTTTAATTACCGCTTTATTGAATTATTTGGTATTATTTCTTGCAAGTGTGCAATGAAGCACCGTGTGAGAATACTAATTTCTACTCGGTTGATCATGGGTAGTAGGACTTCTGTTGCAGGCTTGTAGCCTGCTTGTGTCTTTTAGTTTTATAGTAATCATGAGAGATACCACTTTTACAGTTCTATACTTAATGTAGGTAAATTTTTGTGTCAGAATTAATATTGTTAATGTGCTTGTGATATTATGATTGAAAGTCACAGGAGAGATTTCAGCTTTTCAGGGTACTACCATGGGAATGCCTTGTTGTTTGAGAACAAAAAAAAATTCAAAATGTAGAAGGCAGAAGTAAGAAACAATCTTATTTTCTGTTGTTTGTAATAAGAAGGCCTGTTTTGACTCAACTAATTATCAGAAGCCCCTGTTCTGCTGTGAGTATTTTCACCAAGAGCAATAACTCCTACAAGACAGATGTCCTGATATTTTGAAAGAGTGGTTTAAATATGTATGTGTATGGCTTTTTGCATCTATTTGATGTTAAAATTAATTTTAGGGACAGCCATGATGTAAGATGCTCTTTTTCTTTTACCGCCTTAGTCCATACTTCTGTGAAATAGTATAACATATTTTTCAAGCCATTTAGGTCCCTAAAAGGATAACTTTTTAATCACCAAAGTACCAAATAAAGCCAATTCTTTGAACCTGTATAAAAACATTTGCTATCACATTATGTACTTAGCATGACTTGAACAACAGCTTCAAGCTTCTGAAGTTAATTTTTTCCCCCAGCTTTGACATAATTTTCCTTCACCCATCACCTGCAACTGTTATTGATACTTGAATGAGTTAAAATACTTGAAAACTGTTTTATTATCTTATTCTAAATCTGGAAGACCTCAAAGTCAGTCCCCACTCAAATTATATCCATTGAGTGGAATTGGAAATGGGGAATATCCCTGTGGAGAATACGGAATACATAGGCAGAGGAATACATAGAGGGAGCGTTTAAAAAAGAGTGTTCTTTATAATGGATGTTTGTGTGTTCTACATTTTTACTCTATTTTTATAACTTCTTCGGAAATGAACATGATTTCCGCATTTGTCATCCATCCAGAGTGACACTTTAATTGTTACTTTGCATATCAGAACTAGGCAAATAGAGAGAGAACAGTGTTGTGTCTTCTCAGCCATGTGTCATTACTATCTGACTAACAACAGTAAACTGTAGTTTCATGCAGTTAAAGCAGGATTGTAACTGACTTTCAAAAGAGATCAAGGAAGGATGTTTTAAGTACAGTAAGTTTTAATAACCTTTCAGAGAAAGACGACTTTTGATCTGATTTGGCATAGAAAGGAAGAGAGTTTTTTCCCTTTGAAATAATTTTGCTCCTCTTCCAAGAACAGTTTCATGGAAGTTAGTTCCTTAAATGAAAGTGCTATGGGTGAGCCCAAATCAGTTTTGTCTTTTCTGCCCTCAGTGGTTAAATTAAAAAAAAATTAGATCAGGTGTATTTGCTTCATTATATTATTTTGGATGAATGTTACACACAGAAGTAGAGTCTCCTCTTGCAGAGCCATTAAATATATGACTACGTCTTTACACTAGCTTCAATGGGGTTCTTTCCCTGGAGCATTTTTGCAGAGAGGGATTTGGGTTTTTCCTCATCCTTTTTGAAACTGCTTATCTGGTAGATACGCACACACTCTTATGTTTTGGGTTTTATTCACAAGATTGTTTCCTCAGCCACTACCTCTTGTCATAATTTTCCCAGCCTTCAAATGTTTTTCTCCCCTATTGTAGTTTTCTGTGAGAAGGCATTATGTGCTGGGTTTTGCTGCAGCCACTTTTCTCATTTAGAGTACTACTTTTTCAGCTTATTTTGGCAGATTGAGCAAAGTGATAAGACTGCTATGTAGGAAAGTTAGACAAATATATCAGTGCTGTCCTTGGCACTGATACTTTCCCAAATACCCTATTTTCTTAGTTGTCTTTTTCATATTCCACATAATGTCGGCATCACAGGGTCTTAATCAGATCCCAACTTTGTGGTTATCAATTCTCTTTTTACATGTTTTGTTTTGTTTTTTTTTTTTTTCCCCCAACAGCACAAAAAATATAGTTTCCTTACCTTATTTTCTTTTTGCAAGAAATGCCATTTAGGTTTTACTTTACTTTAACCAATTATACGTTTTTTCCACCTGCTGTTTCTGTGGCTGGATGTGCAGTGAGGCACCTTCCTGGTTCCCAGGGCTGGGTTGCTTGACAGGCTGTGTTGACTAATTGGTCTGTGCCATTTTGTCTGTCTTTATCTCCTTTCCCTCGCTCCCCCAGTTAGAGCAGAGCCTCGCTGAGATCAGCCCACAGGAAAACACTCTGCTTGAGCTTCTGACAACCACCTCGCCTTTGGTGCTGTTATTAGCGAAACAAAAGCAAAAGTCCTCATGTGGGCTTCCTGCAAGTAGTGAGGAGTCAAACTGTGAATTAAACATCTTTTCCCTACTTTGCAGCTAGGAAAGAAACGTGTGAGTGATGTTTGAGGCACGGATCAGGCGGCTTTCTCAGAACACCAAAGAGGCTGTTAAGTTTTTGATACAGTGTTTATGTTTCATCCTTTCAGGAGAAGCAATCGTAGCATGTCACATTTAGTAGGGTAATAGATTTAAGAACTGAGTCACAAGGTAGGTATAAGTACAGCACTCCATTCTCACACACTATATATAAACTTCGAGCGTCCTTCTGCTCCTCAAATTGAATAAGGCCATATAGAACTGGATATATTTACCAGTGCTCAGAAAAGTGAAGGAAGTTAATGCTTAAAGTGGTTTAATGTTGTATTTACCTTCTTTGCTAGAATTTTAATTCAATTTGAAAATTATAGGAAAGATTTCTATTCATGGCATTTCATGACATCATTTTATCAACTTTTGCTGGTTAATTGATGCCATCATAGAGAAGAACAGTCAACTTTTTAATGTGTATTTCAAGTTGAGAATTTAAACATAACATTTGATGTGTTCATGCTTGAAGTTCTATTTTAAAAATGTGTAATGAGCAGAATACAGGAATTTACAACTACAGCATTTAACCGGTCTTGATTCCGCCCAGTCAAAATGTGCTGTAAGTGCACATGACTGTGTTTAAAAAAATTCAGCATTGAATAGTACATTGACTCTGGTTTTGCACATATTTTCTTTTGTTTTAAGAAAATATATGGTCCAAAGTTAAAGTTTTTGAGGAATATTAATTGTGTACTTCCCTGTTTAACTGCTAACAGCTCTTCGTTTACTTTTTTTTTTTTCCTTTGGTCTATGGTTCTGGACTAACTACTAGTGCATTTAAAACCTATGTACATGTTTTTTATTTATGATATAAAGTCAGCCTTAATTCCATGGCAGGGTATTTTGATAGTTTTGGGATTAGATCGCTCTTTGCTATGACATATTCCTAATGAAATGAAGTATTATGATTAAATCTTGTATGAACTATAACTTTCCATCTTAGGTTAACTCAAACTTTAATTTCCAGCAGGGTAACATTAATAATATCCCAAACAGCTCTGTTAGAGTGACACAGTTGTCCAAGTGCACTATAAACTGACCTTGAGCTGCTACAGGTTCTGCAGTTGACTTGTTGGAGGATGTGCTTAGAAAGATCAGTCTGCATGTCTCTGGATATTAAGAGTTTTCCTTGTGCATTGCCTTCTTTACTGTCCACAGTAGGTACTCAAACCCATGCAGCTGCACAATGTGACAAACACCACCAGCTACTATGGCAGATGGCCACCAAAGTTGTTGACCTTCAGGCTAAATACTCCATTAATTTTAATTTTGACTCCTGGATCCATTCTCCGTTATCCTGTTGACTCGTAAAAATCAGTGGAAAGCACCAACAGAGAAGTTTCATTTACTTCTTTTTGACCTGACTGCATGTATCTTGCATGTGTATGCATACATATACATAAAAATAATTCCCAAAGTGTGTAGATTAAAGTTCATTGGTAACTTGGTTTAACTTCAGCTTTTTCGAACTTCAATTCACAAAAGATTTAGGTTGAAAAGTTTTGAAATTGTGAACAATCCAATTTTAATTGTGGTCACTCAGGATTAAATCTAATCCTGACTGCTAGATTCCTTAGCCATTTCGAAACATTTTAATTACTCACTATACCTGTACAAAACTATTTTTAAAATAAATGCCAATCTGCAATTCAAGGATATGGTGTATTTTTCACATATTTCAGTTGACTAAATGGCTTATAACAGCTTGTACGGTACAGCATCAAAATTATTTTTGTTATCATTTTCTCAGTAATATACAAAGCAAAAGTTTTGTCAAAGAAGTTTGCTAAGTTTAAGTGGGTTTATCTGGCATCCTAGTGTTTAAGAAGTTGTTTAAATTAAGATCTGAAATCACTTTCCTGGGAAAGTGAAAGACATGACGAAATGCAAGGTCTTATCTCTGACCACCAGCGGCCATCTCCTCCACCCACCTATGCTCTGGGAGGAGCTGAGGTCCGACTGATGGATCCCTCTGGATGAATACAAGGAGGCAGCTGATGAACCCTATGAAGTTTGTCCCTCCTGCTCAGTCGTGGTTCCTCCTCCTGGTGCCTGTGGAGGCTGGCCCTTTCCCTGACTCACCTTTGAGCAGGAGAGAGCCACGGAAAAGACAGGACTGGGCTTGGCAGAAAACATCCTTTATGTGAAGACAAAAAGAGAAGCTCAAGGAGGAGGTGTGAGTGTTGTCTAGCCCATTTTGTCTGCTGTCAAATGCCTTTTTGCATTTCTAACTAGTCAGTGCAGGCAGTTTCCTTAAAAGTCCAAACAGCTAACATTCTGGTGTACGTCAATGAATATGCAAACAGACAAGTTTGGGGATCCTTTGACTTCAAACCTCTCAACCAAATGAGAAGTGTTAACACACTTCATAGGGGAAGCAAAACAGAACTAGGACAACTTATTCTTTGCTAGAACACATCGCTGCTGTCTTTAATTGCTCATAGCTGTGGGTACATATGGCCAACTTTCTTTGCTGTTATTCTGTAAACAGGTTTAAGGTAATGCCCCTCACAAAAACCAGAACAGAAATGAATCCTAAATGAGGATCTGTTCAAAGATTTCTCTCAAAACTAAATCTAGTTTTTAAAGGGCATGTTATGCAAAGTGCCTATAATGGTTGTTCTTGAAAATGAAGGTAAGATTTTGAGAAGAAATTAGAAGATTTTTTTAATATTTGTCATAAGTTTTTCTTCAATACTATATGAACCCTTGTCTGCTGATCAGTTAAGTTCATTTACAAATATAAAGTGAGAGGGAAAAGATTATTCAGAAGAAAATCTGAATGGTATAAAGCCTTCAATTTCATAAAAGAAATCAGATCCAAATTCAACTAGTAATGATTCAGTAGTTAGCAGTCAACTGTTATTGCTTGGTCAATAGCAAAATGAGAAATCGAAATGATACCTACTTGATATTTTTTGAAAAACCCTTTTTCATCTGAAGCAAATGCATTTGCTGATGTTAATGCAAGTCGGAGTTGCACAGGAAATGAAGCTGCAGGAATTTTGTAGGGCATTTGATTCGTATTTATTTAATGGTCATGACTGACACTTGTGGTAAATGAGGCCAGGTCTTAGAAAGTCCACTGTTTTGGCTGCATTTAATTTTTTTGGTAGATATTCTTTCTGTACTGTTTAAACCAAAGTACACTTTTCATTAACTTCTATGGTTGGAGGATCATGCCCTTGTATTATAATTTTATTGAGTCTTATTGAAAAAAGCGTTCACGTAGACCTTGGAAGTATTTTGTGTTTCAGAGGAAACAGACTACATTATGGTTGTGTTTAGAGAACGAGGAAGAAGGCTTTAAAGTAGAAAAAAAGTAGAACAGATTCCTACATGGTATTTGCATTAATAGCAAGTGCTAGAAATGTTTACATGGTATAATTCTCACTTGATGACTGGGGAGTATGTTAAAGATGGAAGGGGTTTCCAAGCCATTGATGTTACTTTTCAGTCTGTTCTATGAGTACAACGGAATTCCTGGCTGTTCATGTGGAAATGACTGAAAAATGTTTGTGAAATTCAGAAAAAAAATCTGAAAATTTACCATCTTCAGTAGAAGCTCATCTAATTTTAATGTACGCTGTGGGTTCAAATTTATGAACCTTTGTCAGTAAGCTAGTCTGGAAGAGTTTAATTGGGAAATACCTATTACCCTTTTCCTCAGTGGGACCGAGCTTTCAAACCTATTCAAATTCATCATCAGTCTTGTACAAATTATCTTGGAAAGCCCAAGGAAAATTCAATGGGAATATTTCCCTCAGGGTCCACCATACTGATTACAAAAAATACCCATGCTTAATACTGAGTTTATGCTTATGTTTTCACGACTGATCATGAAAGAGATTCAGTGTATACATTCATGTGGAGCCAGTGATGCTGCAAGTGCTTACAGCTCTGATACATTTTCTAACGGCTTGCGTTTACATCAAACTCCGCTTTGCACTTCTGACAAAAATACATATGTAACTCCCAGGGCGTAACATGTGTGTTCATTTTCTCACCACACATGCAAATCTGATCCATCAGACTTGACAGTGCATAACAGAACATTTCCTGTTTCCAACTAGCTCTACCAGCACTCTGTCACCTTCTGTAACAACCCCTTACCTTTCCTAGGGTGAGCCACAAATGTTTGCACTCATGCAATGTTGACAGTGTCATGCAACACTGTTTTCTTGTCATTACCATCAGCTGCATGATCCTATAATGTACGATAGCAGCTGGAACTCAGTTGTGAAATAAAGACCACACAGTTGGCTTTTGGGACCTCCTACATTAGTGTTGTGAAATTCCTATGGAGTATGACTTTTTTTTTTTTTAAGAATGCATAGCTTTCTTAAAAGTAGTGTTACTGATGCTTTCTATTAAGCTTGCAAAATTGTGGCTGGCACATTCTCAGTAGAAGCTTATTTTCCTTTTATCGTTTAACTTAAATTTTGCGGTGGTGGAAACTTGACCTTCTTTTTCATCACGTTGAAGGTCAAATTATTTTAAAAATTAGGAAAAAATTAGATTAAGTTCCCTATTTTTGGAGAACCTCTGTAATGTTAACATATGTTCACTTCCTATATCAAATTTCTGATGCCAGTCAGAAAGGAGGGTTAGCAGCACTGCCATCAGAAAGAAGTGCAGGAATGGCAAGGGAGACCTCTAATTCACATGGGTATTTCTAAAACCGTGATGGAGTGGTGAAGGTAGTAGGAGACACAGATTTTCTTCAATGTCCACCTTATCGTAGACCTCTGTTGCCTGGTCTTATTTCAGTTTTACAGGCAAGGAGCTGCTAAATTTTATCCCTTCTGTTCTCTTATGTTTAGACATGTGTGTTTCCATGTAAAATTACTGACATCTTTAGCATCCCATCCTTTCACCCAAGAATGCTCTTTTTCACATGACAAAAGCTGTTCCTCTTACTGGAACAGGGCTCGTATGCCAGGCTTACTTGAAGTCTCTGGAATGACAGCGTGAATGTTTCACCACAAACAATCAGCTGGCTGCTTTCTTAGGCATTTAGAGACCCGTTTGCTTCTCTTTGACCTGGTGGGTACGTGAGGTTTTAAAATCCATACTTTTAGAGCTTTCTGGGAATCACAGGCAGGACCCTGAAGACAGTGTCCCTTTTATATCCAGCCTAGAATCACCAGATTTCATAGGAAGAGTGGAATTCAGAAAGTGGTGCAGCAGAAGTCCAAATCTGGCTGCCCTGTTCTTCTTCCTGCTGTGGCCGGGGTTTTGTCTCAGCAGTCAGTGGTGCTGATGCTCTCCTGGAGGGAGGGATAACTGCAGCTTGCTTGTTGTGGATTCTGGGTTTATCAAGCCCTGCTACTTAAAAGCATTGTTTATTAAACCAACCAAACAAGGGAATTAAACAGATTATAGGCTTATTGCAGAGCAAGTGAAAGACAGAAAGCGTGTAATTGGAAGGTGGAGTGTTTTGACAGCTTCTGCAGATGGCAGTAGACAGAAAGGAGGATTGTGTTCCTAAAGTGTAACGTTTTTTTAATAAGGCTCAAATAATTCTAGCAGCTCTTTTGAGGGTATTGTATTTGTCATGAAAAGTATGACTGCATCTCTTTCTAGGTATTGGTTATGAAAATTTTACTTGGGCCTTTTTTTTTTCTCATCATGATCCAGAACATTTGGTGACCAGTACTATTGTTCAGTTTCTGTACTAATTTTTGAAGTAATGCTCTGATTTGTTTTTGCAATGCAGTGTCATCCAGAAGGATCAGGAATTCAGTATTGCCTCTGAAACTTTATGTTATTTTATCACTCAGCAGTATTTTCATATTCAGTATCATGTCTGAAGCAAAATACTTAAATGGAAGATTGTTTCAGAATACTTATTTTTCAGAAACTTATATAAACATAAAAATAATACAGTGAAGAATTTATTTTACATGCTTTTGGCTTTTGCCTTGTAAAAACCAAGAGGATTTCCTGAGGGATATGCTTGTCTACATCTATTTTCTCTCTAGCATATGAAATGACAGGCTATACAAAGTGCCCAAATATTAATTTTTGTGGCATGTCTGTGTATTCATCTGTCAACCTTCAGTGAATTTTCTGGTTTTCTATTAGCTTGTCCCAAACTGCTGGCAAGCTAAATTTCTCTAACAGACATCAATTCACTGCATTAAATTCCTATTCTACTCTGCAAGACGTATTGATTATTTTTTTCTCAGCAAAGTGACAAATACCATTTTCATGACAATAATAGAGATTGATTACAATTTTATGGAACAGAAAAGGAGCCAATATTGCTGAAAGAACCTTGGGGCTTATAAAAAATTGGAAAAAAGATCGTTTGAATTAATAAAAAAAAATAATTAATTCATCTGTTGCTGATGAAGCTGAATTATTTTTGATATAATGAAGACTACAGTAAATGCATGATCACTGCTGAAGTGAGGCAGATTTAAACGTGTGTGTAACATTTGGTGCCTGAAACCACTTGAAGAAATGCTAGTAATCCATTTTGAAGGGCTCAGACTATGAACTCTATAAAACTTTAACAGTTTTTCTTATGCATGTAGGTATGCATGATGACATATGAGTGATCACACTGTGTTATCTGGATCAGTGGAAGTTGAACCTGGAAGACTGAGGAAATTTTGTTGGCCTTTGTATAGGGGCATCTATTGTAAACCTAAAAGGAAATAAATTTCTTTTGGTTTTTGTTTTTTGGTGGTTTTTTTTTTTTTTGTTCATTTCATTTGCACCTCATGTTATCTTCTTTGCTGGAGATATAAACTGCAGCTCGAGCTCCTTTACTCTCCTCTCACACCTTATCCACTCCAGATGAAGCTGGACTGAGAGACTGTGAGGGAGCAAGATGAGACTTGAGTATTTAAATTTGACCTAGAGTTTTTTTATTCATGACATGGTGTCAAAGCAAAGCATAATAACAGAATTCATGCAGGGCATAACAACATCTACAGCTTGCGTGTGCTTTTATATACTATATCTCAGCGAAACAAAAATTAATGGATACTTTCATATAAGGCAGAGTTTTCTGTGTGTGATGTGACTGTAAAATTCACCTCACATTCAGCAACCTTGTATCAATTTTAATACATTTATTTTTTTTACTTCAGAATATATTTTTCTGATTGATGTATAATTGAAAAGCCAAGGTTATAGTACAATACATGTAAGACTTTCAAACAAACTGGAAGGTAGGACAGAGAAGAAAAAAGTTATGCAAATAACTCTAGTCCCTGAAATGACACTTTCTTTTGTATTTAGTTTATTCTCTGATTTTCTCCATCGATAAATATGAAGAACTACAATTTTGGTATAGGAAATGAAATTCAGAAAAGTAAGCTTACAGAGATAAGCCACAGTAGTATGCAAAACTAATTAATTCTGTGTCACTTGCACATGTGAATATGTCAGTACAACTTTGAAAATTTTACTCCTGCCTCCATATAAAAAGTTGTAAATTATCACAGTTTTATTTATTGTTGAGCCAAACATAAGCCTGGTTTGAGGCAGACACGAAGAAGAAATATTTCAGAATTAGGTGTGAGGGCATACTTTTTGCCTTGTTTAGCATTCTTACAAGTATGTACAAATGTTTGGGTTTTCTCTTACAGTTCCACAGTAACTATAAAGCTTATAAAGGATTTTTGTTGTGGGGTTTTTTTCACTTGAAAGAGTGAGATAATATATTGTTTGCCTTCTGCTAATTTTATATACATATAAGTTTAAAAAAATGCTGAGCAACAGAGCTGGGGATGTAGTATTCAAATGTAAAAGCAGAACAAATAAATTAGTACATATATCCCACTGTGGAATTTGCATAGGAGCCTGGTGGCTAAATTAACAGTAGAGACAATTTCTGTATTTCACTTATCATGACCTTCTGAACTGTTCACATACTGCTCTAAAATTTTCAGTGGTAAACTTTCAGCACAAAAAGTTTATGGAAAACTGTCGAGCAGGAGAAGGTAAAATCATTACCTCATTATAAAAAGCAATGTTTATTACCTTTTAAATGACAGCTGTAGGACCGAAACAGCTGGGTAAACAGGTTGAAATTTTTCGAAGTGGCAGTTCTCTCTTGGGAGAAAGGTGTTTGAAATGTCTCTGTGAAATCACTTGTGATTTGGTCTGAATGTATCGTGATTTGCCCATGGGTGGTAAAATTTTTGATAGCATATTCACCAGGTTTCTTGGAAGAGCAGTTGGCTCAGTCTCTGCCGTAAATCTTGTGTGATTTTTGCAGGATGTGTGCCTGGGATTTTCAGGAGTCCTGGTGTCATTTGCTGTTGGCTGTAAATTGTAAAACGTTGGGCTTCCACTTGACTAATTTACAGTGTGCTAACAAGCACGTTTATGCCCCAAGAAGTCAGGCAGTTGGTGTTGTTTTGCGTTTAGGAGCAATCTCAGTTTTCCCGAAGTTTTCTGCTTGGAATGAAGGCTCTGCCCAGGTAAGACTGAGGGGTTGCAGTTAGACTTATGTGGAACAGAAGAAGATCCTCTGACTCCCTAGGGCAGCCTTAGTTCTGCACAGGTGTGGGTCTGTGCCACTGGTGTCTCCTTTGGTCCACGGACAGGTGGAGCTGCTCTTGTGGGAAGCTGCTGCTGGTCAGCCCTTAAGCACCCACACTGCTTTTACATGGGAGCAGGGGGGTAGTCTTGGTGCTGCACTCCCCAAAGGAGCCAGAGGGGCAGAGAATGGCAAGAGATATCCCTGTCTCCTGCTGCGTGCTTCAGCCTTGCTCCTCATGGTGAAAGCGGGCTCTGCAGTGAAACACGGGCACGGTGAGCTCACTGCGGTTCTGACTGGATGGCCTCCCACAGTGCGCTTTAGCATCTCATTTAGGCTACATCCATGATGGTGCTGTCTGGTGATGCATAATGTCTTCAATGATGTATTTCACTGCTGTTTTCCAGTACAAAATGCTAAGTTCAGGGGAGTTCTGTCAACAGACAGTGTGGTGATAACAGTACTGTGCTTCCTCACAATTTTGTGAAGCAGGAAAGTTCGGAGACCATAAAATGGTGTCAGAAAATAGTCAAAATGCCCTCTGTGACTTTTTCCCGGATTTGTTTAGAACTAAGTAATTCTATTTGACTGTGCAAGACCAGGCAAATGCTTTGGAAAGTTATTTTATATATTATTAGCAATTTGAACCTATGGAATCACAAGTAATATATCACCAATTAAACAATACCTGAAATTCCTCATGGGAATACTGGCTGAATTTTTTTTTAGTGCTCTCATTTTGGCTTGAGGTGCTGAAAGCAGTACTGGAAATTCTGCTTTAAACTGTGCTACAGAAATCAATATTCGTGACTGATTTTGGAAATGTAATGAGAGAACATGCTTGTTTCTTTTTTTTTTTTTTAATTTCCACCTTGAAATATAAATTGATTTGAAATCATTAAAACTGAATATAATGCTTGTATGTGATTGATGATTAAATTATCATTGCATTTGCTAATTTTTTAATATCCTGTTTTCTTAGTGAAATCTTTCACATTTTAGCCAGATTAGGTACTGTGGGATGAAGCCCTACTTTCATGCAGTAGGTGAAGGACTCTTAAATCAGTCTCTGGAGTTATTTAACGGTTACCAATTATGCCTGCATTGTAAACAATCAAAGTGCTTGTATCTGCAGGCAGTAGATAACCTGAAAATCAAATATATCAGCTCTGCCCAGATCCTTGAGGAGATTGTCCTGTCAGCTAAAACAAGAATAAAAGATGTGATTGTAAATAACATTTGTGGGACAAGCAGGTTAGTAACATTCATTTGAAAAATAAATACAGAACCATCTGTAGCCCGCAGTGGACATTAATTGCACATCTGTCAGAAGGCAAAACCTCATGAAACTTGTGAGCTTTGCTTCCTGATTGTTTCAAGGTGTGGTTTGCCATCTTCCGAGGTGAGGGCGTCCCTTACCCGTTCTTTGCGAGGAGGTGTAATGGATAGCACTGATCCCGTCAGAGGTGTTGGAAACCCCTGCTGTTTGGATTCTTTGAGTCATGGAGCGACTGCTAGCCCTATAATTTCCCTTTTTTTTTTTTGTGAGAGGGTTGTGTTTACGGCTACATTCCTGTCATAGGCATTTTACTTTAATATAAGAGTTAATGAATGAATTAATTAAATTGAATAGTGTTTCTTATCTGTTGTTAACTTTTACCTAGTTTTATTTCTTTTTATCAATGATAGGAGAAGAGAAACTAATCTTTACCTATAAATTTTGATTGAAATGTCTCCATCTCTATCCATTAAGTGGATGAGAAAAATGAAGATTTTTATATAACCTTATTCTAAATGCCATCAGTACTAGAAATAATATAAATTTTACTGACCCTTACACTTAATCCCACAGCACTGAAGTTATTAGAGATTTGGCCAATTAACACAAGTGCTGGAGTACAAAAAGACTTCCGAACCAGTAATATTGTGGCAGATAGTTTTATTGAGAATACTAGGCTGATGCTGCTAAATATGGATGGTTGTGTTGATAGTTTAAGTGCTGAACTTTTTTCTTTTATTTTGACGGAATGAGAGAGCGGTGATAACAATTTCTTTATGTCATTTGTGGTGGAAATATTTGGTAAATAAATGAAATGGAGGGGAAAGAGGAAGTCTGTTAGCTGCTGTTTTCTTGTATCGACTCTTTTTTTTTTTTCCTCTTAAAGATAGCTATTTAGTCCATTAGTGGGTTTCTTTCTCCTTGCAGGCTGGCTTCCTGTAGGTTTCACTGTGGAGTAGCAGGTGTACAATTCCAAAGTGTCTTTACAAGTGGCTCAGCAGGGCTTCCTGTGCCATACATTCACTGGAGACAGCTCATCTGTTTAATCCTTATGTTTTAGTCAACCTTTCTTATTATGCGGACAGGGCTCCCATGCTCAGCTGGATTTTGACTCTCAGAATGAATTGATGGAGCTCTTTGATCTTTGCTGTGTGTTGCATCTGTTTCATCTTTCATCTTAATGCGTGATCTTCCTAACTTCTAGCTAATGTTTTATTTTGTTTATTTTACCTTTTCCCACTTGAATGCATCAATTTTATTTTGTTCTTTTGGCACGACTTTTTATTTTCAATGAACTTGATCGCACAGTTTTAACATTATGATAATTAAGTTGGTACGGGTATTTAAAACACAGGCAAAGACTCGGAGAGCCACGTTGTTCTCGGGGTTGGCACTTTGCATTTTAGAGCCTTGATCAGAATCCTTAAAAGGGATTAGTGTAATTTTTTACAAACTTACAGATTACTGCACCTGGTATTTGCGATAAATAGTGGACATGCCAAAGAAACAGGATGTGGAAGCACATACATGTGGAGCAGTCTGCTACTGGGTATCAACACCTGAACTACAGAGGCACTGAGCAGTAGTCAGCAGAACTGGTATAATGCAGAGTTTTCTTGAGGTATATCACCTTGACAACCTGACACATGAGCATATATATTTAATTTCATCCCTTCTCAATGCCTGTTCAAAGTCGATCGGCTCCTTAAGAACTGTTAAGAAGTTATACTTTTTCTTAACTGTGGATTTCGTCTACTGCAGGCAGTTTTGGTTTATAGAAATTCAAAATTCCATGTTCTAACTCAGTTAAATGCAGAGCTACAGTTACATTTTGGGTTATCTTCCCCCCCTCTGCCTCCCCCTTTCCTAAGTTTAAGTATAACAGCCAGCAAGGGATTACTCTTTTTCAAATAAAGACAGCAGATTAACAATTTTCATTATATTGTTTAGGTGAAACTAGCACCATCAACAGAGCATTTTCTAATGGTATGATTGATTCCTCTACTTATACAATAGACTTTAACTTCTGTTCTTAAAAAGATTCAAATCAGTGTTCAGCTTTAAGTGAGAGTAGCAATTTAATTTTTCTCATGATCAATAATGCTGGAGTGGCAAGAGCATTTTCGAATGAACAAAGAGGTCTACGGCAGGAAAACTCTTGAGTCTTTGCTCATAAGAGGTTTGATAAATTTCACTGCAGTCTAGCATCTTACATGTGTGGCGTACTCAGAGCTATTCCCTATTATGCTGCATCTACTCATCATATTTTTGTCCCTTTGGGAATAGCCAGCATTTGGACACTGAAGTTTTTGTGGGGTTTTTTTAATGCTCTTTCTCTGGAGAGGGCTTTTTATGCAGAACTTCCACTTCCCTGTTTGGTGTGGTAAAACCTGGGGCAGTTGATTGTTATGTAGTGGGGAAACCTCCATCAAAAATGGGGATGGCTCCTCCAGTGGTTCCTTTTTGGTCAATGATGTATGACCCATTCAGTCACATTACAGGAGAATCTTTTAGTATCCTTGTGCAAATATCATCTTTATAAGTGAGTGGAGAAAAAAAGCATAAAACAGTAAATTTTGGGAAAAAACAACATTTTTACTTTTGAACTTGTTAGGCTTTGTTTAAAAGGAACCACAGCCTCACAAAATTACTTATTTTAGGCTTGATTTCACTGTGACATATGTAGCTAACACTGTTCCTAATGATAATTTCTGTAATGAAGTAGTAAAAAGAGACCTGAATCTGATATAATACAATAACATCTGCTGTTGCTGCAAAAAAGATAATTTGATAATTTTTGCCTCGTATAATAAATATTTTCCTCCCAAACAAGCAAACTAAAACCCCCCAAAACCCCAAAACATGCTTCTCTTACTATTAGACTGTCTTCTTTTAGGTACTTCTTGACATAAGACTCTGTAAGAGCTCTCTGTCATCTAATACTGAAAATAATAGATAACTGACATTGATGTGGAAACCAGTTTAAAAATATATAAGAAAGAAATTTAGAATTTGGAAAAAAAATGATGACTGACTTGGCCTCCTTGTTATAATTTTTTTTATTAATTTGCCTTTGGAGCTCTTGCTTTTTTACTACTCTGAAATGAATCACTTGTGGAGTATTATCTGCCAGGAAATTAACTATTTGTATTGAAAGAAGCTCATTAAGTGAATTCAGAAAATTATTAATATCCTGGATGCCTGTGTTGGGCAGTTTCAAAATTTGAGACCCATCTTTGTAGAATCCAGACTCAAAATGTAACTACATTAACTCTATACTTTATCTTTAATGAATTATAATCAGACAATTTTAGTGGTTTATTTTGTTGGATTTTACCTTTTTTTTTTATTTTCCTGTCAGTTTGATAGTTTTACTTATGTCACTTTGATTGGATCATTGAAGTTACAACCTTTCTAATAGGTCGTGTATCAGAGTTTGTTTCTGCCACATTATTAGTGTTTTACATGTTTCAATTTTATTCAGACAAAATGGATAATTTTATGAGACTACTTCAGCTGTAAGCGCATTTTTTATTTTGGGGAAAAATATAAAATGACACATTAAACATAAGCACCATATAATCTAAAGAGATTGTTTTGCTGTAACATGGCAATTTAATTTCTCCAATGTACTTTGTGTTTGTTGTCTCCAGAATAAGCATTTGTTTAATTCAGTTGTTATTTTGTTCTCTCTGTGTGTGTGTCTGCCATCCCAGTTCCAGTTTACTGCAGGTGAGAACTTTTGCATAGGAGATGCCTTCAGGCTGTAGAAAAGCCTTTTTAACCATGACATTGGGAATGGGTTTCCTGTAAAACCATGCAAACACTGCCTTTAGGGAAGAACTGTTGCTAGCTCCTGGAATTGTGATGCTCAGATGTCTCACTTGACCTAGTGAGATGCTCTCTGGGAAGGCTGCTTTAGATACTGTCTTTCCATTAAGACAATGCAAGTTTTTTATTGCTTCATCTTTACAGAATGATACAGCCCCTAACTCCACTTCAAATCCAGAATTGTTAGTCTTAATGTTAATGAACCACTTGTCATTTTAAAAAAACAGGCAAAACAAATAGTTTAAGACAGATTAATTTTTTGTGCATTTCAGCTCAGTCTTAGCTTTTTATTCCCATGAGCATTTTTGTTTCGCAGATATGGTGTCAGTTTTTTGGTACTTGGTACTGGTTTTTTTGGTCATTCTGTTACGTAGGTGATGCATTGAAATTCTTGTCAAACGTGTTGCATTAAGCCACCCTGGCTTTGTGCTAAGTTGACTTCCATGCCATGAGTGGGTAGAAGCTGGGAGTGTACATCAGGAATGAAAATTGCTCCTTGCTTGCGCTTTCATTTTTTTTTGGACACCTGCTACTGGACATTGCCAAAGGCAGGATGCTGGTGTATATATATGCAGTGTCTATATTCTTAGTGGTCAGTTTAAGAAAAAGTATGCCTGACTACTAGTGTAGGTAACAAAATAGCAGAGCAGTGGTGAAAGAGATTGTGGTGAAAGAGAGTGGCAAGGAAAAAATCATTTGCAGCCTCCAGGCTTGTCTGCATCTGGCCACAGTAGGACAGAACAAAAGTCCTTCAATTCATGTGTCCTGACAGTATTAAAGTGGGATAAAACTGGACCTGTTCATCATGCTGCAGGTGGAGAAATGGTCTTTTTCCCCTTTTCCTTTCTTTGTCAGTTCTTAGAATATAGGCAAGATTGTTTTCCTTGCAATGCATTAATATTTCACCTCTGTTCATTCTGTGCTAAGGATTGGCACAACATGTGGCCTCTTCACATCTGCCTCATGGCGCTTCCCCCTCGAGAAGCTACGTGTGACCTTTGCAGACATTGTTCTGCACTGTGAAACTTTATTATTCCATTCTTTTCAGTGGAATATATGTGCAGTTTATACTGCAGGCTAACTGCTTAAAACAAAATTAAAAAGAAGAAATATCCATGACAATTTCAGATGCATATGACGTGCCAAAATGAGAAACTATACCATAAGCTCTCTGTCTGTAGGTACATATGCTCTTTCTTGGAGTGAGGGGGGAATCAGTGAATGAAAGGGTCTTCAGAGCTCCTTATTTCAAGAAGAGGTTCACTGCAGACAGACTTTGGCCCTTGGACCCATGCTCTGCTACATGCATTCCCTTGAACCTGTGCACTGGTGTTAGTGCACCATCCTGCGCTGGCTTTGTGCCTTGGTGTTACACTTTTCCTTCTCCTAGCTTGTGTTTTGTAGCACCATCAAACGTGTAGGCTCCTTATTAATTGGCAGCTGCTGAGCATTAAAAGTTAATTTAAAAGCCGGCTGGATTGCAACGTGAAGAGTTCTGCTTTCATTACATTGTTCATTATTCTAAATATATAATTTACATATATTATTTCTTAATTGCACTTAGTTTTTTGTAATGAGGTACTGAATGGAAGATTTACAGGATTTATGAGAGTACAATGGAAGGTTTAGTAGATGGACATTTTTAAAGTTAAGCTTATGAATAGGTTGTTTTGTTTTTTTCTTTAGATAATAGATCCTACTCTTTTCTATACTTCTTTCTACATTGGATCGTTGGGATTTTAGGGGTTTTTTTTGTTTCTTTTGGTGTTTCAGGTTTTTTCCCCCCCAATATTCTGTGGTCTAAGAATGTAGCAAAAACTGTGGCAATCCTGGAGTAATCCTGTCTTTGGCAGAATAAACCCCTCTTTTGAGCCTGTACCACCATTATTATGGCCATGGCTTATATTTTCTTTTTTTAAACTGAATATACTTTTAGTCAACCATAGCCTATCCTTTGTTTTATCTCCCCCCATTCTAATGAAATTTTTCTGTTACCTGACCCTGAGTTTACTCCTCCTTTACCACTCACTTTCCTTTTCTCCTCCTGTATCAAGTATGTTGTCTAGTTGCTTCCGTGGAGGTTGTTGTGCACTTCCTCTGTGTATTCCCCTTGATATATTTCCTTTTCTCTGAACCTCTTGTTGTATGGAGGATTTGGTAATCCTAACATTTTTGTCTCACTGCACAGGGCAGAAAAAGACCAACCCAACCAAATATGGCTGATTTTTCAAAAGGCTTAGGAAACTGAGGACTAAAATACTCAGAGGAGGTGCCCTGCCCTCCTGAAAAAATTACATATCTAATTCCTGCAATTTGGATCATCTTATAACTTTTACTATTTATATTGCTTTTGCCTGAGATAGTTCATAGATATATAGAATAATTCTATTTGGAAGAGACATCCAGAGGTCAGCTAGTTCAGCCTCCTGCTTCAGGCAGGATTAAAACTGAATTCGGACCAGGTTTGCAATCTCCATGACAGCTAATAGAGAGAGCTAGTACCTCCATCTAGTGTATAAGCTGTTCCACCAGTATCCCAGTACGGAAATGGGTTCATGCTCAGCAGATTCCTGTCATGCTGTCCATCCTAGCAATGACAAAGGAGAGCATAGTGACAAGCCTAGTTGCCTTGTTTTTTATAGCTGAGGGCAGGTGAAGTTAATTCCATATTTTTCCACAGTGAACTCTGATGTAATGAAAAGGAAAAAAGTGTGAATAAGAGAAAAACCTGGCGTAATTACTGAAAATGGACAAAAGCACGTTCTGCCGGGATCTCAAGTTTGATCCTTCTCTCATGCTTCTTTAAAATAATTGGTAAGGTCAATCAGTATCTGTCAGAGACCATCCTGCTTGTTTTCCAGCTTTGCCAGCTCAGATCTGTTCTGACAGCTTAGAAACCTAGCCAGGTCTATGCTGGTGGCTGACTGGAGATGCTGGTAGGGACAGCTTTATGTATCTGATGATTTTGGTTAACCTTCCAGAAAAATGAATCAGAAGTTACAGCAGAATCCTGTTTTTGTGTCCTTCCCAAGTCCCTTGCTCATTTGCTACGCTCAATTATTTCTTCTTGCCTTAAATTTCTGTGCTAAAACCAAGACTATTTCTTCATAACTAACTGCTGTCTAAAGAAAGCAAGATCTGATTTGAGTAAAGCAATAGAAATGAGAACAAATAATTCATGAAGGTCTTCCTTCTGAGTGAAATCCTCTTGGTGGTAGATATTTTAATAAAGTGAATTAGTCAGGGGTTTTTAACAGTGTCTTCCATTGCATTGGTGACAATGTGTTGTGAAGGTACTTGAGCTAGATCTCAATTTGTTAACAATTTGGATATAGGATGCAAAGCAGAACAGATGTAGTCTTCAATAACTGCCTGAGAAGTTGGTTGAATATTTCAGTCATCCAAAATGAATGAAACAATGACATCACATTTGAGAATTTAATTTATTTTCTTGTCCTCGTCCTTTCCAACAAATATCAGAAAGCAATTAGTTGTGTTTAATAATGAATTATGAACACCATTACTATTCCGGTATTCAGCCTCCTAAACTTTCCAAATGAGGAAGTCACATAAGAGAAAAATTTGACTTTTGAAAGGCAAGGAAGGTTCTGCAACACTTTAATTTCAAGGGAGCAAGGTCAGGACGTAATTGTTACTCCCACTAGCTGCTATTTTCTAAGTGTAGGTATTTTCTGTTCGTATTTCAAGAAAGTGTGAAAATTTTAGCTGAACTGCATGTGAAAACTTTCAAGAAAAAATGTATTGTTTTCAGTGGATTTACTAAAACAGAGACAATTTGATGCTGTAAAGTCCAGAAAATCTTCTTTATGATTGAGACAGTATTGCTGGATACCACCTTAAATATTAAACTAGCTTTCAGATAAAGCGAAGTAAACATAAAATCGCTTTTTCTGAAGAGATAAGGTTTTGGAAAAGCAGTCTTTGGTCCAATTGCCGGAGCAGCCAACATACCGAGAATCCAAAACTGATCCTAAAAATTTTTGCATGTCCTTATAAATTGGTATTAATTGATTATTATACCATATTTAGTTAAATGGAACTGTCGGCAGGCATTTTGAAATGTATCAAGTTAGTTGGTGGGAGTTTTTTGTACCAGAATGCAGTATTGTGGTAGCTTTTGTTCTATTCTAACCTTTGTTTCTACTTCATATGGACTACCTTCCACTACTTTGCAGCGCATTTAGTTTGTAAAGAAAGGTCTTACAGTAAGAGTGCATGATTGTTTAATGCTGCTCTAAATGAAAAGCCCAAATACATTCCCGTTTGTAGACCAGTACTGAAATTCTCTGTCAGCCCGGATTTGGTTAGGATGCCCTTGTACTCTGGGTTTAAAACATATTTGCATGTGTAACCTTCCCAAAGCATAGGCTTCACTTGTGAGGTTTTATGTACGATCAGACCAGTTGAGAGGAAGACGTATACAGAAAAGCCTTTAATGGTAGCTAACTGCTTCTGTGGGCCCAATTAAGACTATCCAACTGTGAAACAGAGTCCCCGGAGTAACGGTGCGGTCTGCTTGCCTGGGTTTTCTGAGGTGGGGGGAAGGAGGCCTGGAATAAGAGAATATCCAGCACAGCTTTGGAGAAAAAAATTTTCAGAGTTTTCTTAGGGAAAAAACCCAAGAAAAACCCCAAAAAACTCACCACAAAACAAAACTAAAAAAAAGAGCAGCCTTTAAACTTTTGGTATGCAGCATTAATAAAGGTTGAGGTCAGCTTTGTGTATGCACAGCATTCTAGACTTGACACTGTAGTAGCTGTGCCTGAGATCTGGATGCGTTGTTGATCCAAAATCAATCTTGTTGCTCCTCAGAAGGCAATGAGAGATAATAAGTACTATTCACCTGATTGCCTTCCTGTTCTGAGACAGCTGGTGACGCTTGTCTTCCTGATAACCAGGAGTTTCAGATCTAAGGCAGGGATAAAGAAAAGCTGGGAGCTTGCTGAATCTAAATTTGACAGTCGATGGCTGTGTAGAGGGTCAGGAGGGATAGAATCTGTGACACGTATAAGAAAGGAACAAAATTTATCTGCTCTGGTTGCAATGATTAGATGTCTCTTTGTCTGGCTTTCTTACAGTGGATGATTGATTGTACCCGCCAGCTGGCTAATATCATAATTAACAAAGTTGCTACCATGTCTGAGAAGTTTAATCGAAAAAATTGCCGGCAGTACGATGCCATTGTCACAGGGATCACAAGCGCAGCAGTGTTGACTTTTGTACGGGTGGAGCCGCAGGACTATGTAGGTGTGCTGAAAAGTCGTTCGCTGGGATAACTAAAGGTATGTTTCTTTCCCTATACATTTCTCCACCGTTTGTTCTTTTGAAAAATGAAGTACGTGGTTCTTTGATGATACCTTTCATTTCAGGGTGCCACGTGAAGCTGTTCTGCCGTATTTTAAAGCAGTTGCAACAGCAATCTAGAATATGTTTTATCAATGCGTCAAGAGGTGAATAATCAAAACCATAGTTCAGTGATACTCACCCTTTCTAAGTGATCTTCGGTGTCTCGCCAGATGTTTTTTGCAAAAAATGTGGATGCAGTTGTTTCGTAGCTAGTTTCCTCAGCTGGAAGGACTATGAATGCTGTTGACAGTCTATGTTCTAGGAACCTGTAGTTCAGCTTGAGTTTATGTTCTGCAGTATTTCTTTTCGTACATTACTTCAAGTTAGAATGTAACTTAAAAGCATAAAAAAAAGGAAAAGCCTGTGTTCTTGCATCCATAATTCAGCGTTAGAATGACTCGCTAAAATGCTCTGTTTTGTATATGTATATTTGTGTCTGTGTGTTTGTGTGTGTGAAAAGAGAGGAGCATCGATGCTGTTAGCTGGGGATTCACAGCACCTTTGTAAAATATTGCGTGAGAATCTCACTGACTCCTTTTGTATGTTTACCTAGTTTTCCAAGTTAAACATTGTTCCACTGAGCTCTTTTTCTCTGCAATTGTATTTCAACGTGTGTGTGTGTGTGTGCACTGTGTGGTAGCTCAGTTATGCTCTGGAGTGTGTTGAAAATGCCAGCCTGACATATTGCTAATGAGTGTGCATATTGACAGTGACGGGGGCGTGTGTCTGTCTGTGTGCCATATATTAAAACAAAAAGAGGAGAGAGACGGAGACAGAGAGAGACAGAGAGACAGAGAAGGAAATATTGGGATGGGAAAGAACAGTTTATTTACATTACGGTATGTCAAAATGTTATTATGGCTAAAAAATCCATTTTAAATAGACACAAGGTTTCTTTCTCGCAGGAGCTCATATGGCCATGGTAGGAGGATAAGGGAGACCCATGTATTTTGGTGGTATTAGTATTTTTCTGCCCAATAAATTTTGATTTTTTGGTACCGGTTTCTAAAATTTGGGAAATGAATTGTTTGCATTGTTTTTCGGTTCTGAAACAAGCTCTCCCTGAGTTTTCAGTTGCTTTTCTCCGTGTCTTTATGTGTAAACTGGTTCTGAGCATTCAGATGGAATTGTTACAGGAGACTTTTGAAGGAATGTATTGTTGAGCAGCTAGCATAGCTGATGTTTAACTAAAACCAGCATTTTTGAGGAGATGTGCTGTTTTATATTTGACAATTTTCTGTTTAGAGTTAAATAATTTTCTTGTTTTGAGCTGTTATTATTGCAATGGTAATTTAAAACTAATGCTGATGTGAAATTTTCAGAGAGACTTTGCAGTTCTCAGTCAATTTAATAGCAGATAAATTGTTCTTAATTGGTAGACCAAATTGAAAGAATGAGCTACTTTTTTTTTATTATTTCTTTATTTTTTTAATGGCATATACCCCAAAAGAGACTTCTGTTTTGTGAGGAAATACTTCTTTTCAGGCCAGAAATATATTCCTATCATCATTATTATTCTTGTCCTCAATAATGGATTTTAGGTTTTAACTTATCCTTGTAAATCTATTTCTTTTCAGGAGCTGCTAAGTAAAATTAAAAATCTATATTTTGTTTTGAATAGAAAATGCTGTGAACAGTGACAAAATAGATTAGTATTGTGATTGCAGACAATAGGGAAGATTAAGTTACTAAAACAGTATATTGTTGTTCTAAACTAAAGCCTCTAATATTTTCTGTAATTGAGACTTCATGCATTGTTAGAACTCGGTTGGAGTATCAAATGGTTGTGAGGATTAGAGCAGACGACTAAAGCAATGTCACAGTAGATGCGGCTGGTTTTTAACAGGATTATCTTCTGAGATGCGTAGAAATGAGCTGTTGTAATAGTTTTGGAGGAATTAATAATTTTAGTAAAATGTTAATGGCAAATGTGCTAATGTAAAGAATTAGAAGATTAGTGATGCATCCTTTTGCATGGAAATAAGAATATAATAAATGTCCTGCAGGTGACTGAAGCTACTGCAATTTTATTGGAGATTAAAGTTTGATTGACCTTTGCTGAGGTGATTAACCCTTCTGAAATTAAAAGCCAGTAGTAAATTATCCTGTCCAATTTAAATGCAAACACGAATGATACAGCACGCCATTCTGAGTGTAAGAGAAAAAAAACATTTTAATTTTCGTTTTGCACTCAGTGAGATGTGATTGCAGACAGCGCGCGGCTGGGCTGCGGCAGAACTGGCCAGTGGCAACCTGCCTTTGCTCCGCTGGCTTCCGCCGGATCAGCCGTGCCACGGGGATGCTGAACTTGGGAGCAGCTGCCTGCAACGAACCTTCACGTGCAGGAACGCCGGCAGGAGCGCGTGGAAGCGCGTCAGAGAGGTAAGCAGTGCACATCACTGTGGATATGCTCTGTCTGCTAGTGGAGACCCCGGGCCAGCTGATGCGTGCAGGGGCAGCGTGACACAGGTGAGGGTCCCTGCCCAGCCTCACCGAGTGGCTCGTCGGAGATGGGTTGCTCACCTGTGCGAGCTGTTGCAGAATCAGAAATGAAGTTGCATCTGTGTTGTTCTTTGAGTTGTTTCTTCCTTCTCCCTAATCCTTAAAAGTCAGATGTACGAGCTTGCAGAACTGTACTTTTTGACTGACAGAGCGCTTCCTCCAGTGCAGGCTGAGTGCAAGTGTGCGAACTGCTGCTCTGCTTCAGGGTTGTGATTCCCATCCTTCCTACAAGTGTGAACAAGCAGCTTCTTAGGCTGTAGCCAGTACATCATGTTGGATGGGTAGGATCAGGACATGATCTTAGTAGTTGTCTAAAGCCTGTGGGATTACTTGCATGTGTAAAGTCTTGCTGATGGTTGTTGGAGTTTCTGTGGCTATGCTACTGAACAGCCTTAAAAAAATCTAGGAAGTTAATTTCCAATAGAACTTATAATTCTGCTTCACATTACAGTTCATATCTGTGTGTGCAATCTTTATTACTTAATATTAAATTGGAAAGACCTCAGTAATATGTTTGCTGCATTTTTTATAAATCTTTCATTAGAAGTTGAACACTTAGGAATTCCTTCCGGAGTATCTGCCTGACTCTTTATTTTTATTTAGCAGACAAATGAATGTCAGGGCAGTGATTTGTTTTATAATGAATTGCACTTAACTTTCACGGAGTAAGAGATCAGGGTGTTGTTATAAAGCAGCATGCTGTCTAAAAGTCATTCTCAAGGACTATAATGACTCTCTGAGGGCTTAAATTTACACTGACTAGAGCCGTTATAAATGGATCCAGTTCACATATTTTTGTTGCTTTTGTTAGGAAATTATGTTTTTGTTAAAAGTACCGAAATAATGGTAAATTAGAAGTAGTTTTGCAGTTTGAGGTTGGTTTAACTTGCAAAAACAAGTCCTTCAAGGATTACTGTCTCCTGCTTTCACCTACCAGTCCAGAAGAGGGAGGCAAGTGAGTCAGGACTGCACCCAGGACTCTTCATGGTCTTTGGCATACACTGTACTGCATCAGAATATGATGGATTTTTTTCTTTTCCTTTTTTTTTTCCTTTCTTTTTGCTTCCTCTCCTTGAATCCACCTCTCCCTGACCACCTGAGAAGAGATAAAATAGCTCTTTGAAGGCTTTTTCTTGCATGCCAACAGCAGTAGTGCTGGGAATTGGGCTGAAGGGCAGAAGGGCTGCTGCAACTGCTTGGTCTTGAGTGGACTTTCTGCCTAGTAAAATTTCCTATTCTTTCATACAGCTGTAAGGCATTAAAATGATAATGAATGTGCCATCTGCATTCCATATTCAGTTTATCTCCTCACTTTTCATCGAGGAAGATTTCATATTGCATCTGTCAAGGTAGGGAAGTCCAAGGAATTGCAGTTCAGAAATTAAGGACCCTGAGGTAGCAGCTCACTTCTGTCTCATCTTTTCATTTACACTTTAAACAGCCTTCAGAGAGATGGGTTGCTGCTTCTGGGACCCAGTGAAGAAAGTGAGGAATAGATAAAAGCTAAACTTGTGGTGGAGTGACCTAAATGGAACAGCTGGCAAAAGTATAGAGGGGATCCTCCAGGGTACTGAATTATACCTTCAGGCTTGGATTAGTGGGATGTTTAACAAAGAGATCCATTTGCCAAAAGGATCTCTGCCTGATTTTTAATTATGGAACTAGCGCTTCCTTCAACATTTGCAAATTATTGAGCTTTTTCTGCTCATGTAAGGTGTAGAGCACTAATTGTTCGCTTTTTGCTCTTGCTTTTGCTTTTCTCAAACTAAAAATTTTTGCATGTTCTTGAATTAAGCATATGAATACCTGGAACATGAAGAATTTCAACAGTTTTTATGTTATGAAAAATGAGCTGCATGCTCTATGGAGAAAAGAAATCTGAACTTTAAATATTTATTGTTTTGCTTATAATTCTGGAATGCCCTGGAGTGCTTGGATGAAACTTTTCTTTAAATTGAGGAAAACAGTATTTATAGATTCTTCGTAGTCATACATATCCATCGTGTTTTAATTAACAGTAATTGGTAGTAAAATCCAATTTTTGAAGTTTTCTTTTTAGTAGAAATAAGCCTCAATTATTTTCCATGTTTTACAGTAGACCAGTACAGGAGAGAAAAAAATGGAGCTACATGATTCAGAAACACCTGTTTACCAGCCAACTTTCATATATAGCATTTTCTTTTTCGAGATAGCCATTATTTCCTTGTCTGTTATCAGCTAATACTACCATACATTTACTGAACCTCTGCAGAAAAAAAAACCCTCCAAACTGCATGAAATAATGATATGCTAGCATGATATAAAATTTTCAAATGGGTGGCGCACCAGGAAAATTCATGATGGAATAATAATGTACGCTAAATAAATATGTGTTCAGTGAAGAGCTTCTCCTAACTGTGTCTACTTACATATACTGAGGCAGTCAGGCAGAAGAGACAGGGCAGTGTAGTAAAGTATTTCTGGGAAGTTTGTTGGAATACTATATCTGACTACTTTAGGCAAAAAAAGCACTAACAATGTGGGCGGAGGAGGGGGGAGGCAAGGATGTTGCCGCTGTCCTCACTTCCTATGGACTACAACATCTGAAATAAACGCCGTTAGTCATTACGCCTTCTGCTTTGCTCTTTTGTAAAAGCATTTATCAAGCAGGGCAAGTTCTTTCAGAGACAGGTCACGTAAGATTGTTTTGATGAGCTTCACTGTATGTCAGTGTTAATAAGTCACGTGAGAGATCGGCGAGGTGCTTAGCGTGTGATATATAGGTGACTGCTACTCTCTTGCAAAAAAAAACAGAAAGAAGGTGCAGTTATAACCTTGTTTGCCCCCACCATTGCTCACAGTGAGAATGGGATAGGGAACTGCATCTACTTTTATGTTGGTCTGATAATTGTTTAGAAATTATCTTCTTCAGCATTCTACCATTAGCAGTAGTAATTATTGATTATTTGAAAAGAAAATCAGAATTTTGCTCCTGCCACAGGCTTTATTTTTCTTCTTCCCTCTCATTTCAATATTATTTCAATGTGCTACTCAGCCAATAGCTAAATGAGAATTGGAAATTTAATGCTATTTTAACTGCAGCATTTAAAAATATTTTTATAATGGAACAAACTGCAATTTTCTATACAGAGAAAAGTTTCTGAGTAATGCACTGCAATACATATGGTTGGAAAACTCTGCAATTTCAATAGCTACGTAGGGTTAGACCTTAAAGTTGTAAAGAATTCTTTTTCTGCACAATGGGTTTTCTAGCAGAAGCTGTATATTCCATGCTGTAAATCTACACAAAAATGTATTGTATATTTTCCCCCAGAGTTAGCCTCAAATCAGGGAGAAGATACAAAAATTGTAGATTAATTTTAGGCTTCTGCTAAAAATCAGCAATTGCCTAGGTATTTCTTTTCATCATGGAAAATTAGCTGCAAGTTGATAATTGCATTCCTTGTTCATCAGACCTGTGCAGCTTTCTGAAAGTGTGCATAACAGAGAATTGAATTTGAATAACTTGAATAGCTGCATATGAAAACTCTTGGAGTATAATTTTTCAATGAACATTCCTTCATTCCATTTCAATAGAAATTAAAATTGTCTTATGAATGTGCAGTTGCTTATACTGCTTAAATGTTTGGGTCTGGGGATTTTTTGTAGTTTTTGGAGGATTTCAAATTTTGAATTGGTTGAGAGAAAGGGAAGGAAAGGATGTGAATCTTTGTAGGTCAAGGCAGGATATTTCTGAAGTATTTACTGCTTTACATTCCTGAAATAGATGGTGGTAGAAATTTCTAGCTTTCCTTTAAAGTAAACCAAAATGCACCTTCTTTGAAGAAAGTAAACTTTTAATTTAGTTGAGGGCTTTCTCGTTAAAATTTTCCTGTCTGAAAACGAGAACAAGTTGGACCATCACGTTCAACAGTTCAAAAACCCCTTGAGGAAACATTAACTTTTAAAATCACTGAAACTTCCTTCAGAAACGAATCCACACTTTCATGTAGAAACACTGAGGGAAACATTTATATGAAAAAAATTTTGTCAAATTTCGGAAAATACAGACCAATTAGTGAGATTTAATTTAGATATTTGTGACTGACTATGTATCATGTATATGTTAGAGCTGATTTACCATTATATTCTTGCCTTATTTGCAAAAAGAGACTCCTACTTATTGAAATATTACTGAAGAATCTAGCTTTCCCCACAAATTACACATTTTTTGCATAAATGTGCCTAATTACCTGAATTCAGTTTTGATTAGCAGTGTTAATTGATGCAGCTGTGGATGGGCTCTGTTTACCTAAATTACCATGTGCAAACAGCAATACGTTTGAAAGTGAATATGCTAAACTGAAAATACTAATTAGCTAAGACAGATTGTTATTCAAGTCACATCTCAGAGCTTTTTAATGAAAGCCTGAATGTGTCAGGGCTTTATGATATTCAGACAGAAATGTCTATATTACATATGAATTCTAAATTTAATTCAAGGGAACAGATGGGATGTCGACCGGGGTTCTTCTCCATCGCTTCCAGTATTAATGTGAATATTTTACTCTACTGAATACAATTTTGAGTGTGTGTACGTGAGAGAGAAAGGCGTGTGTGTGAGTGTGTGTGTGTGTGAGAGAGAGCAGGGAGCCTCCCCCATTGTGTGCCTTGACAATGTGCCAGCCAAGAACATCTCACTGGTCTATTTTCGACCGACATATTTGCAAATTATAGGCACCTCCTTTCCCAGAATGAAGATAAACAAGCTATTTTGCAAATTTAATAAGGCTAGATAGTAAATGGAATAAAACCAAATAACAGAAAGATTGAACAGGTCTCATTAAAAGAATTTTTGCAACAACAGAGTTTTCTCCTTTTGCAAGAATTAAGAAAAAATCAGTTTTTTGTATAAGAGAACAATTGGGCTACGTGTTTCAGATTGTCATGGAAAGGCTTTTAACTGCGTTAATCTGTGCAGTGAAATACAAATACAATTTATTTTGTTAATTTTATTTAGAGCAGCACGGATTAAGGTATTCCATTAATGCACTTAATCCCTCTTAGTAGTTCAGTTGGATGCAAAACTGTAAATAAGTCTTAAAGAATATCTAGAGCATAAGTGTTCTTAATATAGATCAACTGCCATACGGCATATGTCCAGTTTTCAATCCATTTATTCTCTTGCTCCAGAGTTTAAATATTTAGAGGTCAGCTCCCATGTGAAACTTAGTAATTCCTTCAAAAGCTTTACCCACAATGTCTTGAGAAAATGAAAAGCAAAGGTTGTAAGTACTGTACCTATTTGTACCAAAATAATAATTAGGGTTGTAATGTTCCAGTTTTCTTGTTTGGACAGTTCTTTCATAAATGTTCTCAAGGTATTTGTAATGGTCCTGGTTCAATGTAGGTAGCTACAGTCATAGTTATAAAAAGTGTCAGATCTTTTGATCTCGATTGGCTTGATTCTGTTTTCTTTGTGTTGCAATGAGAGAGAGAACTCTTTTGACTCTGTTATTCCACAGTTATGGTGAATAGAAATTGTCCTGGTTACTTTAGTTTTGTAACTAAAGACACAATACTCCTTTTTAAGAGGTTCAGTAGTTCTGTTTTTCTGTAAGTCGACACATAGAGCTGATGGTGTTTTCTGCAAGTAATTATCTAAGGTCTTAAACTTTATACCTGAATCCTTTAGTCATGGCCTCTTGTAGTCCATTAGTGGAGGCTTTACAGATGGAACATATTTCTAAATAAATTAGTCCCAGGTACCTTCATTGTTCAGCTGACAATTAACTCTGGCTGAAGAGGAGAAGAGTAGTGGTGCAAGTCAGATTTGGACCACTATGATAAAAAAATCGCTTCATTCCTACTACTTTGCTAAATATGAGTGATCCTCTATAATGAACTGTTTCTTCAGTCCAGACATCTGACCTAGGAAAAGCTTTTATCCCTAATAAATCACATTTATCAGGCGCTCTGAGTCATAAAATGTTATACTAGACCGTTTAATGTCAATGGCTTCTTTATGCAAGGAGTAGCTGAAGGAGAAAAACAGAGAAAGCATCAATTTCTGGAATACAGAAAGAGAAAGAGGCAGATGCAAAAATCCAAACTACTTTTAAGATGGAGCTTGAAAAAATCATGAAAATTTGTATCCAGACTTTACTCTCACTAGAAAATATCTGGAATAAATGATTCATAGACAAGATCTTTTGGGAAGTTGATGTTCTTCAAATAAAGTGGTGGATGAAAGAAAGAGTGGGTTAACCCATAACTTAAAGGAATCTGCCAAGGCCTTTTTTTCCATAGAAAATAAAGTAACAACTTCCAAGTATAGGTTTAAAGAAAGACAAAACTTGATGCAGAAAATCTCTCCAAACCTTGACCTTTACTCAACCATTGTTTGAGAGCAGAATCAGTTCAAAAGAAGTCTGCAGTATTTGCTTTTGGCCTTTAAAACAGAAGTTCAGGCCAGAATCTTGGTGGCAGTCGTCAGCTATTACTCAGGGCATCTATACGATACAGCTGCAAAATTTGACTTAGCATGGCAACAGGTTCTTGTTTCCATTCAACAACGTAAATTTGTGTTTGGTATCTTCTGACACCCAACACCTGCTGTGTCCAAACTATGCATTCTACAAAATTTGTATAAAATTGCTTAGTAAAGAGATACAATAAAGCTTTTAAGATTATAACTTTCTTTAGTTACAAAATTAGCTAGTTTAAGCATAAATTAACCAAATAATGATAAATAAATACTTCTGACTCTGCAGTCAACCCTAAAGTAAGAAAGACACAAAAAATCATGCATGGAAAAAACCATAGTATCATAACTAGTTGCCCATTTTGCTTTTGTTTCTCAAAAAAATTTGCATCAATAAAAGTGAGTGGTCATCAAATTCCTATGGAGAATAGGTCACTTTTGGTCTACTGGAACTGAAATGTTTTAAAGCACATGTGAAAGCTATGGATGTAAGCACCCTCGTAAAAAGATCTGAAGTACCCAGGAGATTTGGTTCTTATGAAATGTACTTAACCTGAACTGCAGACATGAACCAAGGAGTAATGATACAAAGGGAGATTCCTCCTCCTCACTCAGCACCACCTTTGCAGGTTTTACATTCCCACATCGTGCAGTGACAATACATCTCTGGTCACGAACAAGCCTATCTAAGAATGGAAATGGTTTCTAGTGCTGTTTGTACGTATCTTTGATTTGAACTCATCTGTCTTGCTTCTTACTTAAGCATTCCTGTTGAATTGATTTTATTTTATTTTTTTTTTTTTACGACAGAAAGACCAACCTGTTGCTACTGTAGAAATTCTTTCTTCGTCCCCTCCTTAAATGCTTTTGGGCTTTTATTTTGCAGTCAACATTATTGTAATTCTTGTGATACAGGGTTCACTTGGAAGGAAAGATGAGTCACTGTGCTGCCTTGGTTTCTGCTCTGTGAATGAGTTGAGTGACTATATATATTCATCCTCTCTGTTCAGATGTTTCCAGTGGATTCCAGGGTTTTTTTGGTTGCAAAATCAGAGCAATGTTTCTGGTCTTCCAAGCAATTAATGTGTCAGTTTTGGCTCTGTGGGCTACCTCTTTGACTTGTCAAGGTAGTTCTCAAAACAAGGAGAGTGCTGTTGCTGCATTGGGGAATCTTTTATAGAGTGCAAGTCAAAAAGCATCTTCTACTTTTATGGACAATTTTTGACATTTTTCATAACTATTCTAATTTCTGACATTGAATTTTTGAGATCTGATGCATTCTGAAGTAGCCTTTTCATTATAAATTTACAAGAACACCTTACAATTCACTTACAGAAAATAACTTACACCTCAGTTACTCACTTGAGCTTTTTTAAAGTCAGTTTTAGTATAAATCTATTGCACAAATGTTCTCTATTTTTGAAGTTCATTGTATAACACCAAGCAATCGACATTCCCCTCCAAAAAGGGAAGCATATATAACATATTCTTTGTCTTTCATGTTCCATCTCAAAGTATCCATTGGTGAGAAGGATCCCTGTCTAAAAATGCCTTCAGGACCCTGCCAGAAGTGAAGTCCTCTAGTCTCTTCCAGATTCTATGTGTCCCCCTTCTCCAGGCTTCTTTTCTCTCATAGTCCAGTTGCTATTTTTATGTTCACTCTGACTTCTGTTTCTATACTATCACTGTATCTCACCTCATCATTTACCCTGATCCTCTTTCGTGTCTGCCCCTTTATCCTTGTGCTTGGTGCACAATTTGGGTAATTTTGATTTTTCCTGTTGATCATATTTCTCTTCTACTTAAAGATCCTTAGGCTGACCATGAGTTTTAGTCTGGTTTTTATTATACTGCAATTGCTGTTTCCTTCTAATAGTGTGTGAATAATGTTATGCACCTGAAAAAAGAGTTCTTTTACCTTTGAAAGGCAAAACCAAAGTGTGTTGTTCTACTAGGCTACTCTAGACATCTGGAAGTGTTATCACCATTGGTGAATATTTTTTCTAAGTGTCTTGTGTCAGCATGGACTTTAAAAAGTCTTGCAAACTCCTGCTTGATCCACTATTTCTGTGCTATCACAGAATCACACTCACTTTGGATGTGAACTTTTCCATATACTCTTCTCTGCTAGATGTTCTTATGCCTCTTCTGCTCAAATTCACCTTCAACCTTCATTTTTTCATTCATTAATTTTCTTCATGTCTCTATTTCAAGCCACCATATGTATGTCGAAAGGGCAACTGTAATAACTATACGTTATCTGCAAACTTCCATCAAATTAAGGCTGATAACTAAAAATTACATTTTCACATCACTGGTCTTTGTAAATTCAACTAAATTGTTCCTATTGTATTTCTTTACACTACTTAGAAACAATCTGCTTTTAATCAAAAATTACTTTCAACTATCTAAAACTACACAAGATAGCAAAAGAAGGAAAAGCAGACTAGGTCAGTACCATCTTTTCTGCCACGTTAGAGATACTCTGCTCGTTGTGTGGTTGTCCATGTCTGTGCAGAAATCTGCTGAAAAAGGAAGACTCAAGTTACGTGAATAAATTCCTTTCTTGGATAACTCTATTAGCTCCTTTGCCAATAACATTAGAGACTTCATGTCTTCTTTTCAGCCTCACATAGCTTTGTTCTTACTACCCCTCCTCAATAGTCCCTCATTTATTACTATGTTTCCTCCATCTACATTCCTCATCATTGATGACAATGATGTTGTAATCCTTTCTTCTGGTAGGTATTGAGTATGTGTGCTTGTGTGAGTGCGCATGTGTGTGAACCCAGGAGGTTCATACTTTGGGCCAGTTCCAGTTTCTGGAAAACTGCCACGAAATGAATAAAGCCTCAACGTGAGACACTAAGTTTTCTTATGTTAAAATGTCTATTACTGAACTAGTTCAGGTTTCAATTGTCAGCTGTGCAAACTGAGAAGCAGAACAAACATTATGAGTATTTGAATTTAGTTTGATTCTTTCCTGAGTGTGTTTGTATGAACTGACTGATGCTTGCATGGCAGTTATGAACCAATCTGTGTGTGGCATTTTTATGTTGCCATAAACACAGAACATTTCATTTGTGTGATTATCTACTATAAGAGACATGATTTTTGAATAATGGCTTTTCCAAGCTTATAGATTCTCAGAAGGGAAATTGCAACACCAGATAAAAATATGCCCTAAGTAGCATTTAGAGTCATGAAAAGGCCTGTCTGAAAGTTGTGGTTTGCATAGTATAGCAAGTGTGTTTCTATCTATATTTGGCATACTCATGCGTAAGCATGTGCAAATGCATAGCCCATCAAAATGGCTGTAAAGATCACACAGAAAATTTATCAGAACTCCCACCTTCTCCTTCTTCTTTTTCTTGAGAATTCCACTTTGGTTGACCATTTTTGGGGCATTTGGATCATTTTCCAACGATTGCTAGTGTCTTTTTCCAAACAGCCTACAAAGAAGTTCTTTTCCTCTTAGATGAAAATTATCTGTATGCTTATTAGTCTCCAGAGTAGTATTAGACTGTTTTTAAATCAGAGACTATTTTTATGTTAATTTTCTCTCTGACTATGAGAATAGAAATTGTACTTTTGGAAAGAAGGAAGAAAACTCAGCCAAATTCCCGTTTCAGCAAAATACTTCTTTCCAAGCACATGAGCTCTCAGATGTGTAAAATCAAATCTTGGTATTATTTTACCTAGCCTATTTTTCTGTTAGATTGTGTAACTTTTAAATGTTTTTGCTTTGATTGTCCTTTTCCTTTTGTACCTATACAAGATGAGTCTGCCTTCAACAATGCCAGTGTGCTCTAAAATGTTATGTACAATATTAACTCTTTCCCCATTTCCTCATTACAGTATGAACTTTGATCCCTTACTTGTACAATGTGTTTCTCTATAAGGTCTCTTTCATCTCTTTAGAAAAAAACCAACCCTGTAAGTCCATGCATGCGTGAAGGAGAGATAAAAGAAAGATTTTAGGCAAGTCACTTTGTTTCTCTTTCATTTCCAACTTCAGCTATAAGGCCTCTGAGGGAGAAAAGTAAAGAATGTGTTGGGTTGTAGTCTGTGCTGGAAGGAGCTGGGGATTCCAGGTACTATTTTGATACAAATAAAGGAAAAAAAAACCCTGTTCTTATAATTAGCATGACATAGGATAGAGGCATAAATATAAATGATACTATTTTAGCTGTTGTGCTTGTTTGTCAAACTAAAATATGCTGTAAGTGATCAAATCCTGCAATGTTACAAGGCTGCAGTGGACAGCTACAAAATAATCAAAACACTATATTTTTAACTCAATGGAAGACTCTTCAGGGCAACAGGTGCATCCACTCTAAATTGTACAGTACCAAGTAAATTGACATCTTGGTCCTGACCATTCACCAGTGGCTTTATTTGTATTACATTATGCGTTTATAGATGTATACATATTTATATGTACATATTATGGAATTGAAAGGTTGGTTTCACTTGACAAACAAGGCAATTCAGCAAAAAGTAAGTGCATATTTCTGCCTTCTAGCTTACGTGTGGCTGGAGATGGGTCAGTGCTCTGTCAGGACAGAAAGCCAAAAGCAGTCCTCCAAAACTCTGTTAAAGAAATGATTTAATCCCTAAATTAATGGTAGATGTTAAAGAATGTCTGGCTTTAAAATAGAGCTTTTCTTACCACAGTCACTAGGTTTAAATTATTTTAGAGTTGAATTTTTGGAGTAGAACCCACAGAGAGTCAACTCAGAGTGAAATCTGAGGCCTAAAAAAAGACATTAATCTATTAGGAATACAAAATTTGAAAAAGAAACCTGTGGTGTCTGTATTGCATTATATAAACTCTAAATTGCTTGATGATATGACAAACAGCATGAGAAGAACCTTGGCTGCGTGTCCATTATACTTTTGTAAGACAGCCAAGCAGTTCTCTCACCTTTTTGTTATAGGTTCCAAACCCAGTTCTAATAACAAGAAACAACATGTATAAAAATTGACATTCAGTTTTATTAAATAATTATTTATAGTGAGTACGACTTGGAGAGGATTCAACAGTACTCTGAATAAAGATGCTTTCTGACTATTGATTTAAATTTTACTCTAGAAAAATGGTGAAAGGCTTAAAGTTCAATGTGCAATGCCCAAATCATTAAGGAATGTGTTTCAGTGAATGCTTTCAAAACAGCTGCTGATTGGAAATATATGTTCACTTTTCATCTTAGAAAGACAGAAGAATTCAAATGATAGCAACTGTTGATTGTTCAAATGTTTAGATTCTCGTTCTCCATGTGCTCAACCAACACTGAATTGCTAGTTGAAATGCTGAGAGGAAAAATCAGTTATAAATTTCTCCTGTACCTATGTATATTTTTTGAGATCCCTTCGTTATAACTTTAATAACAAGAAAGGATTTTCTCTTTCTTTCTTCCCACTAAACGTACATAAAGTGTTATCTTTTTCTGCTGTGGTATATATGGTATTTCAATTGCATTCCATTGTTCTCAAACCTCATTTGTTGCATGGTAGGTCTAACAATATTAGAGCTGGGAGCTGAATCAGTGTTCACATGAGAGAATTTGGGAAAATGTACTATTATGCATAGTAAATCCGAAAGCGGGGTTTTTTTCTCCCTATGTCTTTAACGTCTAATTTATTTTAAGAATGAGTTGCCATTCAAGACATGAACATTACATCCAGTAAGTGCATTGCAGCCTCTTTTGAGAGTGCTGTATTTCTTCTGTATAGCAAAAAATGACAGGTTCAAATGACACACATCACAAGAGCGGCTTTTAAGAGAAAGCAAATGTTTACTAAGTGATTAACTGACACAGAATCATAGAGTCATTAAGATGGGAAAGACCTTGAAGACCATCAATATTTGGGGCCTGTTCTGAAGGATGCAAAACAGGTTTAGCTGCCCCAGTATGATGTAAGATGCTGGAATGTTTTCTACGTGTTCATTGAGAATCTTTTTTATATTGAGCATAATAAAAATAAGGGAAAGCCAAAAGAACACAAACGAGCTCACCAGCCTTTTCCAGTAGCTAGTCCATTCACAAAGAAGACCTGTTGGAGTACTTGGAAGTAGCAAAACTGGTAGCCACCACCTAACACTGCTCGCTGGATTAATCTTAGTAATGATACTCATATCCGTCTCTCAAGCCTTTCTTCCTCATCTGTAAAATAGTTACCTAATTCTTTTGTGTGAGCTATGTATATGAGCAACACAGCCTGCTGCAGGTTGAAGTGATGCTGGATCTCATCTAAAATTAGGATTGTGTCTGGGGCATGCTCTGAAGCCAGCTTTTTGTTGTTTTAGTTCTGGGGTGTTTTTTTTGTTTGATTGGGTTTTTTCCTCTTAGAAAGAGGGATACAGCTTAGGCATGTCAGCTGGTCAGAACAAAATTGAACAGTACATCTAACCTTGGTAAAACAAATATGAGAATGCAGCCCTCCCTCAGGTCCTGTGAGGACTCTGGCTGTTGGTCAGGACAGACAAATGGCATTTTCCTTTGTTATTAGCTGTTTGGGAAGGAGGAGCTTTGTATCAGAAATGAAGGGCACGATTCTTTCAAGTGAAAGTCCTTACAGGGAATACCTGTCTTGTAGCTCTCATGGCTATGTGCTTCCAATAGAAAAAAATATTGTGTGGATTCATGTTTTTTCAATTGGCTAAAATCTTGTGCTGGATGGATTTCAGTAATCTAGTGTTCACAAGACAAAGGAAACTACAAATTCTTTCATTGTTAGGACACAGAATTGCAAGGTCTTCATTTTCAAATTGAATATATATAAATGTCACAGTCTCCTGGTCACACAGAGAAAGACAGAAAGTGAGACTACTGGTGGGATCCTACTGCACCAGCTGCTGTTCAACTTGGAGCACAATGCTTTAGACCTAAAGGCTGGAAAGGAGAGAAGTGTGGTTCCTGCACCTAACCAAACAACTTGTGGTTAAACTGTGAAAATATTGTTTAAATTGAAATCCTGATTAGAAGTAATGGAAAATTTCTTGCCTTTCTGAGCAAACCGTTTTGGTGGTTAACTAAACCTATTGTTACAGTGCAAGTTCACAGTACTTTGAATTTTGTGCAATTTTACCACCAGCATGGCAAATAATCATATGGGAGGCAAACAGTATAATAAAAAGGATTACAAAAATGTGGAGACTGTTGTCACCTGTCTGTGAGGGTTAGATAGGCTCAGCTTCTCACACGTGCTTTTTGGCTCAGAGTGAGAAGGATGTCATATGGAAAATTTTAAAGATCTACTCCTTCTACACGTGGTACAATGAATTAAAGTTACTTGCCTGTTAATATGTGCTGCCCTTAAGGAGACAGAGAAAAAAAAAGAATGGGAACAAAGGTAGTGAGGGTCTTGTAAACATGGAATGAGGTGGCATCATATTATTGTGTTGCAAATGGCATCAAAATACGTTGATGGGGGAATATTTTTGGAAAATTGAGTTTCAATATTAAATGTTTGCGTCTTGAACAAATATTTTTTCACGATGAATAACGTGTTTTTTTATTAGAAAAAAGATTGATAGGGTACATGATTTCATCTTTGAGCTTAGGTCAGGAGGACAACAGAACTTTATTTCTCTGTCATGCCTTCTGTTGGGAAAAAACAGGAATGAAAATCACGATGTTGTCATGTTGCCACAAAAGCTAGACGGTTCCTCTGCAGTTAAACATCTGTGATCCTGGAAAACTTAATTCCTATTTCAGTTTCAGCATCATCCTGAAGCTGACAGTGGCAATCTGATTAAAAGAAATAAGACTAGTAGAGTCTAAACCAATTGTTGTAAGTCTAGTAAGTGGTTACCTCTCCCAAGCCCCTTTTCTGTATATACAGGTGCACTTATCTTCTTTCAAGAGCTTCCTAAATTGTTGAAGAAAGTGTTAGATTTAAATCATCCATGCATCTTTTCTATTGGAAAGAGTCCATTTCAATTGAAAGTATCACCTGCCATTAGCGGAACAACTCCTGATGCTTTTTGTTCTTTGCTGTAGCTAAGCAGTTTGCTTCTGACTTCCTTTCAGAGGCATAAAGTTCTGGAGGAATGAAGATACATATATATATATATATGTGTGCAACTCTTCTGCTGCAATTTCATGTTACCTTCTGATGTACAGGGCTTTAAGGGAGGGAATGTGGCAATATGGAAATGGCTTTCTTATCCAAGTGGAAACAGGTTTAGTCAGCTTGCAGGAGGGGTCCATAAACATAAAACAGTAGAGGAACTCACAGAGCTGTACTTTAATGGCCATTAAAATTGCCTCTACTGCACATTCAGGGTCAGGATACATGGAAGACATATGCTTGTACTATGAATGGGAGGAAAAATATGTTCTGAGCAAAAGAAAATCTAATGTTAATTAAAATTTTCCAGAGGTTGGGTTGGATAATTCTTCTTTTGTGTTCTTAAATCTCTTTTGATTTTAATTGCATGACAAAAAAATTGACTGTAAGCATAATGTTAGCAAATGTTCATATTTGATTACAAGCATCTGTGAATGCTAAGTCAAAGAATTAAATGCCTTTAATTGGGGTGGGTTTATTTTCTGTTTCTTCATGAGGGTTTTTATATGTTGTTTTATTTTTCCCCAAGACAGCCACACTGGTAACAAAGCTTGTACTGTCAGTATGCTGAAGGTCAGTCCTATAATCTATTCAGTAAGATCTGCTCCCCTTTAGGTGAAAAAAAATCAACTAAGCATACCTAAAAATGTCTAGAAAATCCTATTACACTTACTGAATTTCAGTCATGTATTTCAGATTCACATGGAATTCAATGAGTGCTCAGATCAAATATGAAAAATTGTAGCAAGTTTCCAATGTTGTGCACAGGGTTTCCCTCCCTTCCCCCTACTGTGCTGTCTTAGAGAAACAAGGAAATTCTTCTCAGATATGGCAAAGGATAAAATGAAATTATTAACATTAAAACACACCTAATACTCTGTGGTATGTTTTAAAACTGGAAACAAAGGTAGGATATGTCTTATCTGTCTGTCGTGACTCCCTATGCATCTGTCTGTCTCTCTAGAGCAAGTCAATAAAAATGATTAGAGCTGGCATCTCACAATCGTACACCCTTAAAGCATGAAGCAATAATACTGTGAGGGAAATTTTTTTTCTGACCTTTTCAAATTACATCCAACTGTCTAGGGAATTTCTCAGTGACTAGAGGTAATAAAGTTCAATCCGTTTTGCCGGTTGGCTTCAAATTTAGCTCCTCAGAAGCCCTAACTTATCTATTCTTTTTATCTTGGCCTTGGCATCTATTCAGTACAGTAATCCATGCATCTAATCTTTTTTTTCTCTCCCCTCTCAGGTTTAGCTGGTGGATCATATTGTGAAATCTGCAGCCATGAAAGGCCCTCCATTTACTGCACCCTTCAAAACGAAATGTTAGCATGGGAGGCTAAGCTGGTATGTTGCCTTTGAGAGGCTCTTGTTGAATTTAATTAGCTTTTAGATTTCATCTCCATCTCACATCTCAGCTTTCACTATTGTGTGTGATTTAGGCTTCACTGACTGCCATTATTTAAAACTTTTCCAACTTAGCTGTGCCACTTTAGAATACTAAGGGAAAAGTAAAGTTTAAAGTTCATTGTCTTAAACTGATTTCTATTTAGTTTTTATGACATGAGCTCAGAAACAATAGAGACACAGCCTTCCAGTAAGTTAGGATTCAAGTGACAAAGGCAAACAACCATTTCTGCATGTCTTGTTTCTCATTGTACTCCATGAAGCAAAACTGGAAACAGGTAAAGAACCCTTCCAGCAAAATATTTCTTAAATTATTTTTAAGTTTATAAAGATTGGGCTTTACTGCTGTCACTTCCCTGAAATATTAAGTCTGTGTTTAGGTATATATCTGATGACCTGCAGAATATTCAAAATGTTTAACAAATCTTTATGAGAAGAAAATGCTGTAAACTGAGTCAAAGTACCTCCTGTCCATGCATCAGTGGTGTTAAAATAGCAGATTGCATTGTGCATATCTAAAAGCACCTGTAAAACTCTTGCTTTTAATCATGGAAGTAATACACTGGAAGACATATGTAGCTACCTTACATACAGCTGCAAGGGAAAGGAGTAGCTACAAAACGGTTATGTAAAGATATGAGGTTTGAGTGGTTTTTTGTTTTGTTTTGTGTGGTTCTTCTTGGTTTTGTTTTGGTTTGGTTTGGTTTTTGTTTGTTTTTTTTTTTCTGAATTCATCTTCATTTTGACTCTCTCTTCTGAAGTCTGTGGAAACACGGTCAGATGGATAAAGTAAAAAAACTGAGAGTTTATAGATCTTGCCCCTGTATGTAAATGGACCTCCAGTAGGGCTGTAATATTTGTCAAGTCACTCAATCACTTTGTACCATAACCCTGGCTACCGTGCAAAGCTCTCAGTGAGTGCTCAGCAGACGATGAGCACAGGGTGGAATCTGACTATTTCACTGTATGTAATTGATTCAGCTAAAGTGAAATAGGTTCATTTTTAATCAAACTATTTTGTGCTCCATTGATACTAGCCATTTTGAAAGTGGGATAATCAGTAATCTGAAGGCCTGTCATGCCTGAAAGAATGGCATTCTCAACGAAATTACTGAGGATATCTTTAATTCTGAAATTAATTTAGAAAAAACAGTACGCCAAATTGGTAAGGTTTCTCACATTCACGGGTATTTTTTTAGCGTCCTTACTGTCACTTCCTGAAAAGAAATGTTGCTAAATTGACAGATCCAGTTATATTTTTAATCAAGCAGGAATAAACATTTCAAAATTCTTTTATTAGTTTAGTGCAAAAGATAACACACCTAAATTTGCAATATGCTAGATAGTGTCCTGGTTTCAGAGATAATATGAAGGGACATATCGGAGTGTACATGAACATGAACACCCAGCTTGGTATTAAAATAAAGTTAAATAAATGCTGTTGTAGATGTGTTTATTTACTTTCACATCTTGGAAGCTCCACTGATACACGTAGAGTAATTTTTTATTAGAATCAACTCTTTTTCAGTCTACATAAATTAGGCTTCTCCTGATACTCCAGCATTCAAGTTGGTCTCTAGATATGGAGACAAGCAACCCAAAAGAGTCCATAGTTTACCAAGTATCAGAGGTCTGAGAAATACCTCATGGAAGTAGCAAGTTTTAGCTTCTCAAACACTGTTGTTAGCTGTATATATATATATCTTTTTACAGTATGTGCTTGAAAAAGATACGATAAACACTCCCCATAATATTTCGGGCAGAAAGACATAAGAATGGGATAATTTTGAATGCAAGTAGGATATTAAGATGGTGGTGATGTGAGTTTTCTTTCACTGATCAAGTTCTTATTTCCAGGATTCTTTCTAATTTACAAACCTGAATGCTGGGCAGAAGCGGTTCTGCTGACAGGTTTTTCTACCATGCAGATGGTTTTCAGCTCAAAAGTATTGAAAATTGATTTTAAGGAGAAAGGCTTTTTCTTTTTATTTATTTAATTATTTGTTTGAATTCCATTCATCACAGTATATATTACATAAAAGGAAATATGTAGTGATATCTAAATGCCTACATTTCATTTTTTAGAGTGATTGTGTGGACAACCATTAGGCTAAAGGTGTTGTTTCCCACTTGTAATGTAGCTGAGTATGTTTTACTTTGTCAAAGCCAGGCATTTCGGATCACTGAAGGCCTCAGCACCTCAAAACAATATTCTAGTTTTTGATATTACTGGGGAATATTAAAATCTTCTTTGCAAACTAATCCATTCCTTAAAGTAGCTAATTAAAAAAAAAAACAACAAAAAACCCAAACTAGACACAAGTGTCTTTCAATACAAACATACTACATTATGTCTTATAGTGGGAAACAGCAGAAGTCCTGAGGTGTTTCTGATTCAATGTCTTTATGGCTTTCCCTTCTATTCTGTCTTTCCCGATTTTCATAAATAAGGAGTACAATAGTACTATGTTAGGGATAGGTATATGAAAAATGGTGTTTCAGCTTTGCTTTTTCCTCAGTTTGAAAATATCTAGTTTAACAAATCTTTATGAGAAGAAAATACTGTAGATTGAGTCAAAGTAACTCCTGTCCATGCATCAATGGTGTTAAAATAGGAGATTGCATTGTGCATATCAAAGGGATTCTGTGAATGTTATTGATACACTGTTGTTCAGCGTTATTTATATTTTCATCATTAGTCTATTAAGTCTCAATAATTAGCTCTCTAATTTCCCAGAAAAAGCACGGTAATTTGTTGAACTGGTTGAAGGAAGAGAAAAAAAAAAGCTGACCAATCTGGCATTGTAAGTTAATAGTATAGAACAAAGCATAGTCATAATTAGTTGAGAAAAGGACTTTCCCTGTTCATTCCAGTTCATAATAAAAAGTGCCTCACCAAAGTGACTTAGAAAATAATGCATTCAGACTGAGCAGAATTACCGCCTAGCAGATTCTATTTATCTGTAGCTTAAAAAGCAGCTGCGTTTTTGTAAAAACCAATGAATGTGGCAGTCCTACTTAAAGGTAGAAGAAAAAGAACACCCCTTGTTTTGTAATAAGGGGATTTTCAATTTAAAAGAGAGAGAGAGCCTGTTGTGTGAAGTATGGTTATTACATTCACTGTATTCTATCTCACCCACCAGGAGGCTAATAACGAAGGAGTCAGTGAAGGAGACCAATGCCATGAGGGTTATCTCGCAGCCCCAGATGCTGGATAAGTTGAAGGAGGCAGAATCGCTTTTGGATGACATTCAGGAAGGCCTTGAATGATTATCTGGCGAAGAAAAGACTATTCTTTCCAAGGTAAACAGTCCATTTCATCTGTCTGCTGTTGGTGTAAAATATGTTTATATAAATATCTCTAAAGTTTATTTTTTATCATTTTTCAGGTTTTTCTCTTTAGATGCAGCAGTGATCTCTTAGGAATCCTTTTTGAGACAAAGGATCCACTCCACGTCCAACCACACCTAAGGAAATGCTTTGAAGGAATTGACAAGCACACTTTTAATCACAAGAGAGAAATTACTCACATGGAGTCAGCAGAAAATGAAAAAGTAGAGCTCGTGCTGCGAATAATTCCAGCAAGTGCCAAGGGGCTAGTTGAGAAATGGCTTCATGAGGTGAATATCTTTAGCTCTTACTTAGGGTTTAGTTACTGTATGATCATTTTCTCTTTTAGGAGCAATGAATCTTATAAGCATATACTAAATAGCTCTCTGAATATTTGTCAAGATGTTGACAGATTTCAGCCTTATTGTTGTTATTTATTGCAACTAGTTTAGCATCTGCAAACATGCAGAAATTAATTCTAATAAAAAGCTCTCTTGAATCAGGCTGTCAGCAGAAGTCGGTCCGTGTCTGAAACCATACGTGTGAATATATGTTTGAGTCTACATGTATGTGTTTTTGTGCTTTCATGGTGTAATGTCTGCAGTTGAGGAGGATAATGTGTAAAAAATAATCAAAGAAATGTAAGATTTTGAATGCTTCCCTCCACCCTGCAGAAAGTGTGTCCCATTGTGTTGGAAGGGTTTAATATCCAATCATTCTAACAAAAGGGAAGAGAAATTATGTCACTGATAACATCCTAACCTTTCCCCTTTGGGCCTCTAATCTAAATTCATTGGTTTCAGTACGAAATTAGTTTGGTGACCTTTTTTGTTTGCTTTATTTAACCTTCCTCTCCCAGTGGATGGGAATGGGACCTTCCATTCTTTTTTCTTTCTGGGCATTTTTCTTCCATTTGCTTACCTTTTTCCTGGGGCAGGATCAGCTCCAGGAATTCCACTTCCCCTTTGTTCACTGTTGCGGGTACTGGTCATGTCCTCGGTGGCTTGTCCCTGGGTGCTCCCTAGGCAAGGGTAAGTGGCAGGAACCAGCACCCAGCTCCAGCAGGAGAAGGAAGGGGAGGCTGGGGGCTGCTATTTTTATAGCCAGCTAATTGGGCAGAGGCTGGGAGGGAATCCCTGGGCAGTGAAACCTGGAGCAGGTGGCAGGTTAAAGGTGTTTGCCCTTATTGTGTATCATGTTTCTACTGGCTGGGTGAGCAAAGCCGGACTGCGTAAGCCCACTTGTGAATCCCCATTTCCCACCCAATGAAGCTGCACAGCAGCAACGTGCCAGCTTTGGATGCAGCCTCTTTAGGGAGTGACTGCAAGCAGTTTAAAATGGTCCATCTGCATCATCACTCAGGATAGGGAAGGGAGAAGAGGAGGGGGGCATTTAGGCAAGCCCAAACACTTTGCACCTTGCTTTCTTTGTCAAGTCACTAGCTTGGTTTCAGACTAGTTTACAGACAAAGTTGTCTTCCATCATCAAAAAAAAAAAAAAAAAATGAAGGAGTGACAGTGGGTAAGTGGCAGTCCTGAGGAGCTAAGGAAAAACTCAGATTCTCAAGCTTGTGATATAATTTTTAGTTTTCACCTTCTTCCACAAATGAAACAGGGTTGAGGGAGGTGAGCAGCTGTGTTTATTTTAATACTTCTATTTTAACCCTCACCTAAAAACAAATGGAAAGGTTTGGGAGTGCGTTAATCTGGATCCGATTAGTGTCTCTTTCTCCCTCCAAAGTGCAACCTGAGATTAATGAATATAAACTAGAGTTTCATATGCAGTCTTTAAGTCATTTGCATGTTTTATGCATGATAATTGAATTTATTTATGCACTTCCTTTCATTTAATGATTTCTCGCTCTTTTCTATGCTATCAACATTATATTATGCAAGAAGTAGGATTTGGTAGGCAAGAAAGGATAGCAGTATATAAATCAAACCCGAGTTAATTTTGAGTTCTAGTGTCAACACTAGATCAGAATTAATATTGGTCCCATGCCAGTGGGTTTACATGGCTGGGAAGATGTAAGATATTTTTGGTAAAGCATAGACTTTTAGCCTGAGACATGTCTGATGCAGCCTAGTTTGCTTGCAAGTGTACCAGCAAAATTATTTTCAAATGGCAGTTAAATTATTGTATTGACTTTTCAATGACCCTAGAGACTTGTGTTTCTACTTGGCCAATTAGTAGTAATAAGAAGATGAATAGTAATTACACTAATAAATAACTGTGTTCAGACCAGGACCTCAGTATTATAGTCTGGCTTAGAAAATAAGGATATTTTATAATTTGTCTCATTTGGTCTTTCATCAGGAGAAATATGGACTTTGGAGCTATAGTAAATTTACTGTAGCCAAGAAGGTAAAAGTCCTAGGGATGAGAGGGTCATACTTGATAGCAGCTCTGTGACAGTAGCTGTTTCAGTGCCATAAGCAGGGAATCTTGTTCTGTTTCTTCAATTAAGCTCAGATGTCTTAAAGATGTCTTAGTGTTGGAGTCTGATCTTTTATAATGCGTGCCAGGAAGTTACTAGGGAAAATTAGGGAAAAGATGCTGGTAGTGGTGCTTTCATAGCGTTTATCTATACCAGTTTCTTTTGTGTCTCTTGTCTTTCCTTATGTCTTGAAAGATGTATGTGGAAGTGATATTTTTCTGTGGTGTCCTGTCTTTTATCAGTGAATTAAATGGTCGTGTCTTGTGATTGTTTCTTGATTCTCGTAGGTAGGAATGTGCTTAAAGGCTAAAGCTCTGTTAATTTGTGATGTAACCATTTCAGTGTCTTTCTTGTCATTGAAATGTAGTTTAAAATGTTCAGTAATGTAGCATGAAATCATTGGTTAGTTTTGGAATGGTGGTGAAATCATGTGAAGAAAATAAGTATTGCATCTGATCAAGATAAATTCACTCTAGTGTTTTATGGCTTTTTATTCCTATGTGATAGTAATAAAGTCTCATGTAGGGATGGAAGCCATGAAATACATTGTGAAAAATCATCAACTCAGATGGGGCCATCAGGATAGCATGCTGTAGTTGTAGAGTTATTGAGAATGATTGGAAGATGATTTAGTATGTCATCACATGTTTTTGCATTTTGTTTCTTCATCCTTCACCCCTGTAGTTTGATGAGAGGAAATCAGTTTGTAACGAGATGATCCATCCTTACATCAGTGTTCAGTACTTAAATTGTTCATCCATCTTTCATTTTCTGCCAAAGATAACACTGTATATGAAACCCTTAGCTAAGATTTTACTATAGCTAATAAACACCTGCAAAAATGAATACAAAGAAAAGGCAATGAATTTGTAAATGCTTGGAAATAAGGAAACAAAGCAAGGTCTACCCCACTAGCAACTGGTCCAGGTTCTTTATTTCCATGTTTAAGAGCAAATCTGAGAGGCGATCCAGAGATTAAAAAATAATTCTTTTCTCTGTTCGCATATCTTTCTGAAAGTGCTTGTTCTGTTTCTCTCTGGAACTGAGATGAAGGCTGACAATGTTGGGCTCAGAAAGCAATTTCTGACAAATTCCTTACAGTGCTGCTATTCCACATATTGTCTTACTGCTCCCTCTCCTTTGCTTTTGTGTACCAATTTCCTTTGGGAATGTTTTGGGGAATGTTATTTATTCTGATGCAACTATTTACAATTTTTCTGTTGTAATATTTCTCTGAAGCATATGTTAATAAAACATTATTGATGTTTTGGTACTTTGACTCCTTTATTATTTCTCTTAGGTGTGAATTTTTTCTCTGCTAAAAATACCGATGTTATTGTAACTAAGGTCATCTTCTGGTGAAAAGTCCCAGCAATAATTAGGCAGAGTGTGTATTTCCCATTTTATTATAAATTTTAATTTCTTCTTTAAATCAAACAGCACTCAGAAAATTTAACCATGATTAAATTCACAGATGTTGTGTGGCAATTATTTCAGTCTTACTCGGGCTTAAAAAGGGTAGACACAGGTTTGCTTCAATGGTGCCATGTTAAAAAAAAAATATAAAAACCTGTAGAACACATTACCTTCAGACTTATTAAAAGAAAAACTATTTTCCTCCTTATGTATTAACAACAATTTTTCCAGTAGTATGCAGGGTGTACAGCCAAGAGAATAAACTGCATTTATTTTTCGGCTTTGTATTTGGCTAGGATAAAAGCTGTCTTCATCTTTTCAATACCTACTTTGGTGATAAGTTTTCAGAGACCTGAGATGAAGTCCTTTAAACATAGGCTCCTTTATTCTTTTTCTCCATTTCTACCAGTTTAATGATGAATTGCAGTTAAACTATTCTGTTGATAAATGCGATTCATCTTTACTGCAGACTATCATTTGAAAAGCAGTCTACAATTCCACCTGTAGAGTATATTTTCAGTATTGTATTTTGTCTCCAAATTATTTTGAGAGTCAAAAGTTACAGTACTCTGAAATAGCACTAGAGGTGAGTCCATCCTTGGAAAATAGGCACTAGAATGGCCTAAATGTGCTTCAATAACTCTCTTCATGACATGTTTGCAGATCTAACTCCACTGACTACTTCAGAAGCGACTCCAAGGGCGCATGAGTGTTCAGCCCTGGAGTTAACAAGCAATGAGCTGTCCTGGAGTGGTCACACCTTAAGGTATGAGTGGAGGAGAGAGTGTTAGTTTGGGATTATATTTTCTTTCTAGTAGCAGTTCAACCATAGATGTTGCAGATAACCTTCTATAGTCTATTCTTTCCTGAAAAAAATTTATTATTTATATCCTAATTATTTTTCCTTCTGTCTGCCTCCAGGGTGGAGCTGATTTTTTTTTTTTCCCCTGAGCAAAAAAAATGCTTTCGTATAAATCCTGAAATATGACTTCAGATATACCTCTTTGAATTATGCATTTTAAGAACTTGACAATCAGGTTTTAAGTGACACCTTGCCATGATGGCAAGGAGAGTATTTTTCTTGTCATTGTCAAATCGAGTAAAAAGTGTGTACGTTTAAAATGTAGTCAGTTGTCAGAAAAAAAGCGAGGTCTTGTCACAAAGATGAAATGTTAAAGTTACCACTTTGTTTAATATATTGTAAATGTCCATATTGCAAGTGTTCTTAACAAATTAACAGCCTTAGGCAAGAGCAAGACAATGCTCTTGACTTATACCTTCAAAATACTGTCTGAGGTAGTGGGCATACCAGCTTTCAGGAGAAGCTTTCAGGTAATCTCAGATTCAAGCAGGATTTCCTAAGTCTTTCTTGGATAATGCCAACAGCTTGAGTGTCACCTGTAAAGGGGGCAGGTCTCTGAAAGCAAGTGTAATGTGTTTCCCATGGCCTGGAATATAAAATCAAGGGCCATGGTTTTCTGCTGGAGCTGGTGCTTTAAAGCAGTTTTCAAGGGCAGCATCGTGGAGAATAAATTACAGCAATTTAATCTGGATGTGAGAAAGGCTTTGTTAATTGTTGGGAAGGCTGTGCCACTGGAGGGAGAAGAGAGGTTTGCAATTGCATTACAAATATAAAATTGGAAAGGCTATTTCTGGAGACTGGCACTCACCTATTCTTCCAGCACTGTCACTGTTGTGCTGATGTCAGCATCAGTTCACTGTACTTCCACAACCCCATGATGGGTTTCAGAAAAATCAGGTATGGCATAATGAGACGAAAGTTGGAGGAGTTATGTCATTTTGTGGAGTTAGGGGATGGAAAGATTTATACAGAGAGAGAGAGAAAAAAAAGCTTTTCTGTTCAAATTTTTCAGTGTTATTTGAATTCCTAGGATTAGTTTAAAAGATGCCTTGTCAACCTGCTGCTTTACTGCCTTTAAATTATTGTGTCTTCTAATTTTCTTGGTTTTTTCTTGATTTCTTAAAAAAAATATTATACACAATTTGTTATTTTTCATTCCTTTCCCATACATGCTTTTTAATTACAAGCTATCACCCAGAACTTGACTATCTGGCAAACATTAGATGAGTTGGTTTCTGATTTTCGACTCTAGGGCACTTATTGCTGAAATAATAGGACCTCTTTCTTTCCATGGAAAAAGACACCTATGACCAGAATTGTGCCCATCTTTTTCCAGCTCAGTATGATTTACTCAAAGCTATTACTTATCCTTACAAATTTTCCTCTCATTATTTTATTACCCATACTTTCGGGTAGAACTTAGAGTTCTTGTTGTTATCTGCTTGAGCAGCTGAATGTTTTGAGAGGATTTTTTTTTTTTTTTTAACTTTGAAATTAAACACTTTGGCTCGACCTCAGTTTTCAACAGATTTGGTCAATCCCAAGTATTGTTTTGAATGAGTTAATTTGGTTGCTTTTAGAACATCAGCAAGTAGGGAAATTCCAAGAATCATTACAGAAAAAAAGTTTGACCCCTGTTTGGAACAAATAGGTTTTTTTCTTGTTATTTCACTTATGCTTCCTAGTGTTTATGGTAATTTTTCCTACCCCCACAAGAAAATACAGTGGGGAGGGTGTCTCCTTGATACTTCAGCCCTGAAAGCACTTGTGCATCTGAAAATTGAAAAACTAGGTATGAGGAGATGCCCTGTTCTGATAAGATATGGAGACTAACAGTACTAAAAGGTGATAAAAATTTGGTGCTTACTCTCTGGCCAAAGTTCGTGCATTTTCTGCAGAATTTTCTGGGAGTGCAAGTCTAGTCATGCTGAGGAGCTCCCCACTTATGGTCAGTTTCAATACATTTCTGTAGGATATTTTTACTGTCTTCATTGTAGTCTTTTTCCACTGGCAGTAAGACCAGACCAGGAAACAAAATGTAGGGGGACAGGGAGAGGTAGGTAGGCAGTGGAGATGGGGAGCCAAAGAAAGGATCAGTGGGTTAGTGAAAGCTGTGTGCCTGGATTCATTCCAGCCCTCCTCTGCAGAGAAGCTTTTGTGAAACTCGCTGTGGCTCCTGAAAGGAAGGTCCCTATTCATCCGGCCACTGAAGGAGATCATACTAATAGGCTCCAGGATCACAAAGACACTCACCACCTGCTGTCATGAGCGCAGGTCAGGCTTTGTTTGCTGCGCTGAATGCTTTTCTTCTTTAAAAACTGAAGTGTAGGTATATGTTTGGCAGAGTTCATGATTCTTTCATGCCAGCGTTTCGAATTTTAAAAGATAAAAAAAGAAAAACAGATATTGTCCATATAGTTACAGGTAGACGTAGGATGTGTTTCTTGCCCCTGACACAAGGTAGATCTCATAAGAAATTTCTGGAGTATGCGAAAGTGTAGATAATAAAACCATATCTCAAATAGTTTGATTTAAAATTAAGACATTAAATTTAAGGTGAACTTCATTTTTATTGAGGAGTATTATTTTGGAGACAATGTTACTATACTCAACTTTTCTAAAGCAACAATGCATTTAAGTGCTTATTGAACTTTTTACCTTAATAAAACTTTTGTATTTAATTTCACATTAACAAAATGGATCTTTAATTTTATTTGGCTTGTTAGAAGAAAAAAATCTACATTTGTAATAAGTCTATCAAATTTGTCCTTTGAGAGAAATAGGAAATAAAGACCTATAATATAAAAAATGTTCAGTGTAGACTGTTTTACATTCCCAGAATTTAATTCATGGTAATCCAAGATTCCCAAGATTGTTAAACTTTGTCCTGAAATAAATAACCAAATTTGAAATGTAAGCATCACAAAGAATCTTTATTTGAAATTATGGGAGTTCTGCTAGTGGTGTCTGAAATGTGTAATGAGTCTTGTATGTGAAACAACAGATAGTGTCTCCTTTTTCTTATGCGACCTCATGAATGCCTACTTTAGGAAATCAATTTCTGACTGTGTTGAGATAACAGGAAACTTTTGAAGGATATATTGTGATAAAAATTTAATTAAAACAGTGCTTGAAACAACAAATGTAAACATCTGAGGTATTACATGCTTGATCCAAGTAGGAACACAGCTGCAAATAATTTGAAAACTAAACTGTATTTTTACATCAACAATGTTAGACAAAAATGCCTTATTAAGTAATTGCTATTGTGACATAAGCTTTATGCAGCAGCTGAATTACTTGGCAGAGCTAAAACGTCAAGCTACCTTGGGAATCTACCACATTCTTTAATTTTCTGATTGATTAAATGGATTATTTGACATTTTGGCAGAGCTTTGAAATCACGGCATAACAAAGACTCCTTTCATTGCTCATTATTTGCTCTCTTCAGGCTTAGTGCAGATTCTTTGAAATGAAAGGTTTAAGGTGCTTCTTCCCTGGGTAATTTTTGTTCCAGTTCACATTTTTGCTAGGAGTGTCACATTTCCAACTTAAGTTCCCCGCTGTGTAAATGCAGTTCCTTATAATGACAGTATAACCTATGGAGATACGTAATCTTGAAAAACACTTTTATGTACCTCACAACAGTGGTACTGAAGAATTCAACACGGCTAGTCTGCTATCAGAGGAGCTCTTAACCCTTCCACCACCAGCATTTCCTGGAGTGCGGGAAGCTGGGCAAAGCAGTGGGTGCTTTTGTTCAGGTTGTGACAATGTTCAGCTTTCTGCTGGCCTGGGGGCGAGAAGACAGCGTCATGCAGCAGCTTTGGGGGACAGTTCAGAGACAACCAGGTAGGTCGGAGGTCAGTTGCCATCGTCACCTTGACACCAGTGAGCAAACGCTTTGCCTGCTCTTCATGTTATTAATGAGCAACAGTCAGACAAAACAATCTTGCTTTCAACATAACTGCACAGTTCTCTCTCCTGAAAAGCAGCTCACGAGGGTACCTACAGTCTTATAGGCTGTTCTGAACCGCGCTGCTTCTCAACCACAAGTTTGGTGGAGCTAGAGCAAGCACACAGGTGAAGTGAGACCTTCAGTGTCTTGCACTTATGCATCTTAATGGCAGAAATCCTTGGGCATGCTGAGTGAGGGACCCTGGATTTTAAGCCTGTGTCTTTTCTAATGCTATGTGTACAGCTGAGTCGAATTGCTTTGGTAGTTGCCCTCAGAGGGCTCTGTGTGTCCTCCCTCACAGCCGTGGGCAGCAGTCTGGGGCTACACTGTCCTGAGGACATAGCTGCAAGAATTCCACTGCCATGGTGAAATTTCTGTTCCAAAACATTCCTTCCATGTGCCTGCATCAGTAATGGAGTTTCTAACATACAGCAAAATATTTACATGGGCTTCTGTGAGCTCCAGACATGCTTTGTGAGCTGTGGTGGGTTCATGAACAGTTAGGATCGTACACACTGCTTGCTATTCATAAAACTTTTCTTGCTAAGCATGACTATAATCCATCTCCATCTCTTGTGCTTTTCAAGACAGAGGAATACCTTTGAATATGGAAAACTGGGGTTATAAACTTACAAAAATTAAGGTGTGATTATTTCCTTTTCCCATACCATGAGAAGAAGAAATGCTAGTCTCCTGTTCAGTCTCTAGGCACTTACAGATGTGTCTGCAAGGTGTGAATTTCTGCTTGTGTGTCTAAGAATACACGTTTGTTTCCAATCATTACAACTGTTTCAGAGGGGATGCTCATACCTGCCATGCTTCCTTTCATGAGAGTGGGACCATGATTCCAGTAATTAGCAGTCTTTTTCTTAGGTTACATCTTGAATTGGAATTTGTATGGTAGCCAAGTCTGTCCTGATTTTGGCAATTGTTCTAGCTGAGGGAAAACCAGTGTTTCTGATATTTCTCTACTACAAGGCAGTTTCAAATCTAAGGTTGAAAGACACTGTGTAAGTCTATATATAATTTTATTCATCTGAAGTAGTGATTATTGAAGTCAAAGTTGCACAGTGCCTTGTTATAATACATTGTTTTCAATTGTCAATACCTTGATCAGGCTGAAATTTTCTATGCCTGCAGTTTTCTTCAGTCGATTACCAAAAATAAAAAAAACCCAGACCCACAAGCTACCTAGGAAAAAAAGTATCAACATTGCTGTGATAGTTTGAGGTGAGGATCTATACACTGAGTATAACCTTTCCAACACTATTAATGAACTATGTTACTGCATTAGTTCCTCAATAGTATCTCTGTTCGCATGACAGAATTATGAAATAACATAAAAACTTATGAATTAACATACACAAAATCAAAGAAGAAGACAAAGACGTCCAGTCCTCTGTTTAGGAGTATAGGCACATACGAATCTCAAAAGAAGGGAGAAGCTATCTTTTACATGCATTTTGATGAAGTCTTCAGCTCCATATTAACAGTAGGTCCCACACTGCATGGCAAACCCAATGGAAAGGGCACTCGGGGCCTAACCTTCTTCATGGCTACAAGTTCAGGTAGGGTTTCGCCTGGAGTGGAATAACTTCAGTTGGAAAGGGTGAGGAATTTCCGCTCCAGAGATCTGATACGAGTTCAAGAGCTTTCAGGCAAAGCCTTAAGCTTCCTAATAACTCATCAGCTGGATAAGAAGGTATGAACACTACCAGTATCACATCTGGAATGGGGTGTTTTCAGAAGATGAAGAGTTTAGAGTACGTTTAGAGTACAGCTCTAGAGTACGTTTACGAGTTGTGCAGCTGAGGTGGGGATGTAGCAGAAGGAAGCAGTTAATATGTGAAGTTTAGGAACTGGTTGGTCCCCAGAGCCAGAAAATAAAGGTATTTCTGTGCCTAATTCCTGGAAAACCATGTAATCAGAAGTGAGATTTGTGAGAGGAAAAAATGTGATTGTGCAACTTATAAATGGCAAGGGAGTCTGTTTATAAAACATTACATGTCTCTTCACGTACTCTAATGGTTAAGGTTTCAGACATGTGCTTGAATTATGGCTGAGGTAGCTGCAGAATGGGTGTTTATTGCATTATAGCTGTCCATGTACACGGTTTTAGTCTGCTGCAAATTAAAGGAAATATGACTTTGTACCTCAGTCATTTCAATTTGCATTTGCTGAGGGCTGGCAGCAGTTACTGGAGTTCAGCTGATGCGTGGAGGCTGGATTATGGGGCTGAACCCAGAGCCACAGCAGGATATCAAGTGCACACACGAATCCTGCATGCGCAGCAGGTTATAACAGTGACAAAGTCATTACTGACTTGATTTAAAATGAAAGAAAGCAAAATTCCCAAAGGTTTTACATCTTACCAATAGTGAGATCATACGGCAGTTTTGTTTAGTGTAAGACAGTTTAAGCCATGGCTCTAAAGTCATCCCATTCGGGACACATTTCTGCAGCTGATGTGCCTCAGCTCTAAAAAGAGCAAGACCTTCAGGTCTCATTGCCCTCAGAGCAGTGGCATGTGTGTGATCAGCCACGGTGCTTAGGACCTTGCTTAAGCACTGGTCTGAGTCTTTTCCGTAATGCCACCTTGTCGTAAATTTCAGTTCTCACTTTGTTATCTTACACCTGAATTAGATACAAACTGCCTACCACCATGCAAATAGCTTAGATAGGCTCTAAATTTGTTGAAGAATGGTTCTGACTTTAAATGTAGGCACGCTGGTGCATGAAATTTTGCTTGAATGTGTCACAGGTCAATTTTCTTCAATTGCAACCCTGTATCTTAAGCCTAAGATTCACCTTGGCTGGTTATTCCTTGGTAAATATTCAGTCGCTTTCTTATGCTTTATGTTGCAGTATCTGCCTGTAGTTAGCTCGGTTTAGGAAAGCACCCTATGTGACAAAAATGCAGTCTCAAAATGAGCTCAGCTCAGCATATGATTTAGTTGGGTTTTTTTAAATATCTGTCACATTTATGTTGAATTTTGCATTGTGCATGTATTTGAGAGTAAAAGCTTGATGGGTTAGTTCTATCCAGAGTAAGTGGTAGTTAATGAAACCTTTTATTAATAAAGTTTAGATAATTATCTGGGTAATTGTACAAATAATTCAGTAATTTGAAATGATTTATTCTGTGTATAATGATAATTTATTCCCTTTAAGTGCAGCTTAACATGTTAATTACAGAGACTGAAGGGACTTGTGAAGAGTTATTCTGGTGATCATATGTTATTAATTCTCCAGGGACACTGCTTTTTTGGAACAGCACCTACAGAAAAATTCAAACCTCAAACCAATACGCAATTAAAGATTAAAAAACCCAACAAAACAAAAACCGACCTCCATTGTGAGGTGGGTTCAGGTTTTGGTTTTTTGGGGTTTTTTTTTGGTTTGTTGGTTTTGATTTCGAATTTAATTTTTGTATAAAAACACACCACATCATTTCATTCTGTCTTTCCATGTGAGAATTCCCATAAATTGCTAATCTTTAGCTTCTTATGGTTGTAGACACCAGGGAGATAAATCTGGTATTAAAGAAAACAGATCAGTCTGTGTTGCCAGTCAAAAATGTTAATATGTACCTCTGCTTTAGTCGGTGACAGCATCTTTTCCACCGATACCTCAGTGATGTCTTTTGCAAATCCAGAACACAAAACTCTTGCAAGTACTTGTTCTCTGTGAGTAATATCATGCATCTGATCCTCACGTGTGGAAACATCATCTCCTGTGTCATTGGATCTATCACTGTCTGACAAAAACTTCAGTTTTTGTAAATGAAGGGGTTTGGTGGTTTTTCACTTTTTGTTTTCTTTTTGGGTTTTGTTTTGGTGGTTTGTTTTTCGTGGTTTCTTTGATCATTTGCTTGGGATCGTTTTGGTTTTGGTTTTGGTTTGACAAATCTCTGATTACTGCAAGGCAGAACTTCCTGAAGACCTGACTCATTCCTGATGGCTGGTAAGAGATGGCACAGTTAGAAGGTTTGCCATCTCTGGACAGTTTGGGCGTGCTGGAGCTGTTATGGTCCTTGTTTCGACGTGGTGGTTTGAGTACCAGCTTCATGCCAGGCAGCTGGGTGGCCTTTGTCACCCCAGGATATCAGAACTCCCAGATCTTTTCTGTGTCAGATGTGACAGAGGCATCACTGGGGGCTGTCTGGTGAGTTGTTACCGAGCAGGGATAGGTCTCAAAGCATGTGCAAATTAATGTTCTCAGTTGTGATTCTATTCCATGTAAATGGGAAACTGAGTAACACCAAAACAATGACACTTGCTATTCATCATCTGTGCAACCTGTGCTTCAGACAATTCTCCTGAGGAGTCATTTGTCAGCAGTAGTACGTTCTGCCATGTCATATTCCACACACGTGAGCTGTGTAGGTTTGAATGGAGGCAGAGGGAGGGAAAACTGACTGATTCACTAGTAATAGATATTGCAACTGCAGTCATCCACACCAGAAATCCTGCTGGTGAGTTTGCCACATCAGTCCTGTCATATCTGCAAATCCCACTGATCTCTTTTTAGACCAAGTTATAGGCAACAATTTGTTGTTTAAATGGTTTAGATTACTCTGAAACCTCACCTGACCTTAAAATTGGTAGGACAATAGGTGCATTTGAGAAGGCATCTTCTTTCCATACACATAAATTTTTCTTTGCATTCACTATGTTTAGACCTATCATCCAAAACACATCAATGTCCAGAGGCATCCAACCCACTTGAGAAAACACGCTTTTTCCCAGGTCATATTATCATAATATGGGATTGTCTGGTCCCAGGTTTCACTTTGGTGGAAATACCAGAACCTCCGGATAAAAAATATGCAGTTCTTAAAAACAATGCATGTTTTATAATTTCTAAAATATCTAATTGTGTATTTTTACACAATTATAAGTAATATTTAGCATACTGTAGCAAAGATGAGGGGATTTCAGATATAGCAGAAGAGATAGTGACATTAGAAGACATTTCAAAAAGTGCAGAGAGAAAAATGAAGTCCCATGAAGAAACAATATGAGGAATATAGAATATGTCATTTATTTAGTAAATATATAGATCACCATTTATTGGTATTCAAAATGTGCTAGATTGAGAATGAATGCTGTATTGACGTTATTAAACAACTTTAGTAAGTTTGTACGTGATGGCTCATTAATGATTTAATCAGTCATATGGTTTATCCATATATAAATATCCACATAAATTGTGGATATTTATCATGCTATTATTGCTTCTAATACCCTAAAGAGATGTATATCTGATTAAGTTAGGAAAAACTCTGATAGCTGATATTTTATCTTTAGGGCAATATATGAAGGGAGCCTCTCTAGCCATGCATAAATGTTCAGACATTATAATGTGCAGAACAATATTGATCTCTCAAAATGATGACAGGTGGGAACAGCTATGAAAAATCAGGAAATGCCCAAAGGGATGGAAGTTGTGACAGGTTTCCAGATCTTGCTTGCAGGGATTTCCCAAATCCATCGGCTAGAGCTGCTAAAAAAAGGGCAGAAATGTATTGGTATTAATTCACAGAGTTCAAATTCCTGAATCAAATCCATCAACTTTCAGTTGTTTTGAGAAAGGGTATTCCTAAAACTGAGTGAAGAAGTAAAATTTGATTTTAATGTGTTTCAGTGCAAGGTCTTGCTTGTGGGAACACGCTGGGAGCTGCCAGCACGGGAGTGAGAAGCAGAGGTTGTCCAGAGGATGACCTGCTTCTAGATTATGTTTCCCTGTGGTTCACTTGTTGTCTTTCCCCTGCTGCTGTTGAGAGTTCATGAAGGTGCCCTCAACAGGGGCAAATGGATATAGAGCATTGAAATAAGGAATAAATAAGGATTGCCATGAACTTACGTCAAAGTAGATAACGACATGAAAGGTGAAACGAATTGAAGAGCTGATGTATAGGAGTACAGAGAAAAAAATCTTAAAAGTAGCTTGGAATGTAAAATAACCAACAACTTCTAGGAGGATATCCATATGTGCAGCAATGTTGGATTATGTGTTTGGGCACCTAACATTATAGTGTATTACATTACTGAACTGTGCTATTTTCTTATGAGGCTCTTAGGCAATAGCAATGCAGTTGGATTGAAAAGAGAAAGAAAATAAAAGACTTTTACAGCTATTTTTCATCTCAAGGCCTCACTTTGTCTCTCCCATGTTTTACAGTCTCCTCTTCCCCTGCATTTGCTTTCAAATCAGGGACAACTTGGAGGAGGTTGCTGAAAGAAGTAAAAGTACACAGCCAAATGAAAATTCTAAAGTGAGTGTTGTTTTTGAATATGTTATTCTCATTGAAAGCCTCTCAGGAAGCAAAATCAGATTTCTTTAAAAAACATTCTTGAACAAAACAAAAATCCCCCTTTTCTCTTGTGTTTGGCGAATTACCTTCAGGCGGTCTGATAAACAGAAGAGAAATTCTTTTACTGAAAACACAGGAGAGGGTTTGCTTGTTGGCCAATTTACCTACTAAGCTATTAATTCTTCTGACCTTGGAGAAGAGAACTGGAAATACATGTACGACATCTAAGCACCATTTCAGCTTAGAAAGCTGAAAGGAAACTTAATTTTATTTATACTGCGAAAATTTACATCCAATCACAACTTTAAACCAAGTGCCTTGCTGAGCCTGACACATGCATTAAAATATTTTGGAAAGGCATCAGTGTGATGGCAGGAAAAATTTCTTTTGATAGGCAGCTTCAGAGTCATTCCTTGTCCCATCGCATGAGGCACAGTGCTCTTAGGCTCCAGGAATTATAAAACAAGGTCTTACTGAGCACTTCCTTTGCATCATCCTGATAAGAATTTCTGCTACGACAACGTATTTTCTGGTCACTTTTGTAACCAAATACTTGTGCAGAGAATAGTATTTGTCACACTGGTGTTGTATATTTATAGTAAGGGTCAAGAAAAAAGCCAGTGGCTCACTTGGTTAAACACCTTCTGTAAATGTTATTAGAACTTGTCCATATTTTTTACTCTTTGTGCTATTTGCTTTGGAACTTCACCTGTTGTCTTTTTTGCTAAGATCTTCCCCCCCGCCTACTCCCTCCACCATGGACTAGTGTGGCTGTTCTGGTGATTATTGCAGACAAGTCCTAGGAAAAGCTTAATAAAAGGAAGGTAGGTTTGCCATAGCTGCATGACCTTTTCCAGCCTTGCCTTTAAAACAGTCTTTTTCTCAGGAACAGTTAGCATTGGCAAAGATTTGCAAATGAGGACAGCAGCACAGACACCCAGGAAAACCACCTGTTCTGAACTTGCTCCCCTGCCACCATCCTCGTAGAGCAGAAAAGCCCAAGAGTTACACACAACGATACAGCTTCTTGTCTCTTCTCTTCTTCTTTTGCCTATGAGTTACTGAGAAGCCCCAGGTCTTTATTGCCATTGAACCATGGTCTGATGCTGATTCTATGAACCTCACCTACATTACGATGCTGCTCTGCCTTGTGCCATCAGTTTAAATTAATCCAGACATTATTCAGCACTATTTTGTTAAAGCTAGAGGTAGAATCTAGGTTCTAGCGGGGTAGGTTTGAGCTAACCATTCTTTCCAAATGAAAGTACCAAATCTCAATGCTTGTTTCTGTTGTCTCGTGCTCGCTGAGAGATAGTCTTTGCAAGCTTCCCTGATTCGTGCTGATGAGCAAAGTGGCCTGCAGGTGATTTAGGGAGCACGTCCTGACACAGTGTCCTAGGCACAGGGACGAGGCCCCTGAACTCAGCTGCAGAGCCACCTCGGTCACAGCATGGGCTCCCCCAGTTTGGATCAGGGCAGCCGTAAGCAGCTGTGGTCCACAGAGAAAGTCACGGTTCAGGCCATTTCTGAGGCAAGAGACTCTTGATTCTTATATAAGCTTTTAATGCAACTAAAAAGGAAGGAACTAAACACCTGAGGTTTATCTCGCAGGGGTTTCCCAACAGAGCTTTCACCTGTGCCATGCAGCAAAGCTGCCACCCAAGGGATTCTTTCTCAAAAACCCCCAAAGGTAAAAATTACCTACCACAGCAAACACTGAACTTCAAGTTTTTCTTCCAGAGGAAGTTAGCTATATGGCACTTTTGTTATGAAAGCGCCACTAAAATATTTTAATGAACAAGAATTTTACTTGAAGAAGACTGCAGACTTGAACATAGCATTGTCTTGCCTCTCCGCTGCAGAAATATAGGTGAGATTTAAAAGCCACGGTAATTTATGAGCTGTACTTAGAACCCAGAAAGGGATATCTCGGATTCAGAATTGTTTCATTCCTGATGCGATTTAGAAGATTAAACTGCCATATTTTAGCACAGATAGATGATTGCTATAATTAATCATGTACCATGAATTCTATTATTTAGAAGCTACTTAATATAAAAGTTGAAAATACTTTTTATACATTGCAAAATTAAGTAGCCTTATAATTATGTTTTATAAATATATGTTGATTTGTTTCACAGGCGGAAGATATTTACTTTACAAAATAATCCAATGTACTAATGAATACCGCAAAACAATACAGTAATGGAGTATTTGCTAATGACTTCAATTTAAGGACAGCCTGTCTAATAGCTGAGATAAGATGTTTCTAAAAGAGTGTGCTAATGATTTGAAAATTACTACCAAAATTGTGTTCAGTCTAGGAGGGGTTGCAGACGTAATTGTGCTAATAAATATCCGAGTCAGCCCTGATTTTGAAGCTTGTATAATGATTACTAGGAGTTTTAGAAATCAGATAGAGCTAAATCATGCTGTTGTGCTCACATGAATAGCCTCTCTGGTGGCACTGCTCATTTGAGTAAAGAGAGCAAATACACCCGTGCTAGACAGAAATACATTAAACATTCATAAATGACTGGTTAAAATGCTTAACTGTGCATGTTCCTTGCTATTCTATCTAATGAAATTTGGTCTATATACTGTCCTGAATGTAAGTTCCTAGGTAGGTGTATAGAATTTTAAAATTTGGCTAAGACAGGATTCCGTTCTAATCTGGACCTTACTGTAAAGCACTGTGTCAGTACTACTGTCACTGTCACCTTTTTATACATTGATTAGGTGGTCAAAGTGCTCATCTAGGACAAGATAGACTTGAGTTCAGTTTCTTCTCTGCCTGCATGGCACTAAAGTTAAGTCTCCCAGCTTCTAAGAAAATGATCTAAAAAGCAGGCTAATAGAGAGGGTAAATCACAGCTTCTTATGGGAGCAATGTGTCAGTTTGACCATGGCTCAAAGCAAATCTGGTCTTGGTTTCTGTTCTCTGCTATGCGCTGCTTATGTAATTTACCTTAAATAGGAAGAGAATAAAATACATTAAATAGATCTTGGGACAGAAACGGAACCATAATTCATTGTTTCCAGTGAGCCAGCCTCAACACGACACCACTCCAGAGGAGCCTTCCGTTTGGTAATCAACCTGTGAGAAGAGGGCTGCCTATTTGTGCCCTCTGATGAGGTATGAGCGTGAGATGGGGGTTAGAGCTGGATTGTCTTAACAATACTCAGATATTTCTGGAAGTTGCCCAATGCAAAATTCTACAATCCCAAAGCAGAAATTTGGGAAGCTATGGTACCATTCCACAGCTGGATCAACAGTTTGTAAATCAGAATTTGGTGTTTAAGTGTGAAAATCTCCCAAAGCTTTTGCACAACCTCCTATTGCAGTACTGATAGTATTTCAGCCTGTGTTCTTGGGGAAAAAAAGAAAGCTGGGGCTCTGGCACAATGAATTTAATTTTTTTTCCATTCAGAAACAGAATGAAAACCTCTGCACAGCTGCTCATAAGATGCAACATTTGAAAGTGTTAGCTCTAAACTGAAGATGTGAAAAACAGTTTGTCCACCATTTTCCCAATAAGGTATGGGTTGTGTGTTCTTTCTGCTCCCCACTGCAAGGTGAGGCAGCAAACCAGCTAAGCTATATTTATGTCAATCCCCTCGCTGCAAATTGATGGCTGAGGCTGGCTCCTAAGGTACTTTATTAGGACACCTGCTTTACAAGCATGAAGTCAGTGGTGTGTGCTGGAGTGGCCTCGGGGGCGAGCTGGGAGGGTGCCAAGGAAGGCAGATGTGCCTTTAGCGGAGTGAGTAAAAGGGGCAGCACCGTGGTGTACCTGCCTTGGTATCACGAATTCCATACTAGTGGCCAGAGGAGTGCTACAAGGCTCCTGACAGCCTCAGAGTGCTGCAGCTGCAAGCCACGAGGAGCAGTGTTAAAAGGCTGTATTCAGCTATAGGTCAGAGAGAGAAAAGCAAGACTAAGCAAGGAATATGGGAGGCTTAATTCACTTGGCTGCTTCCCTTCCCATTGCAGCTGCTCTACTTCAGGTTATTTACCAGGCCTGAATTCTTTCTTTATTCTTCATTGTTGACTGTAGCTAGCTTGCTTTGGGGTTGAAAGGAGCTGAAGAGTCAATTATGTGTCTGGGTGCTTTTGAATGTCTTAAGTGTGGTAGATGGCTGCAACCCCTACCGTTCATGTCTAATGAGGCAAGGCAGAGAACTGCTGGCCTCTGGTCCAGCACAGGCCTGTGGAAACACTCCAAAGAGCCAAACAAAAGAAAACAGGAAGGGAAAGAACCATGTCTCCACGGGTTTGCAGGGCATCTGCAGCTATAGCCCTGTTCTCTCTGCCTCTCTGCCTGCTCCAGAAATGTCGCTGTGCAGGGCAGGGGTGTTGCTCCATGCCACCTCCAGTGCTGCCTAATGCAGGTGGACTATCTTCAGGTGACTTCAAGGTTTTGGGCAGGTAAGTGTAGTAAGCAGTGAATGAGGTTCTGGGCTGCAGGTACGGTACCCTGTCAGAGCTCCAGCTAATGCTCGTGGTGCCTGACATTGCTCACCACCTGCTCATCTGCTGGGGTCTATCTTGCCTCTGCTCACAAAACCTTGGGCTGACACATTGGTGCTTACTGACATATACTTTACAGCATCATTTACCTCACCTCTGCTGATAGACCCCAATCTCTTGGATTTAGCCTAGAGAGTTCACGTTGCTCTTCACCTCCTCTGACTGCTCTGGCTTGTATCTTAGTTAATTATCTGCAGACAAAGCCACAACTGATGCGTTATCAACTAGAAAGACTGAATTAATCAGCTTTGTTAGGCAAAGGTCATAGCAAGGGAGTGACCATCCTATCTATCTGTTCACTCATCTCCTGAAGAGTAACCATAACAAAACTCTTAAAAATCCTATTAATGGATTATAGGTCAATAACCTAGACACTCCTATACCTCTGCAAGGACCTATGGACAAAATATCTGGGATTAATGGATTTTCTGAATATTTTTACAATGTCTTTTATAGATTTTTCCCTCTCAAATGTTAATATGTACTGCAAGTAGAAATAAAACGGCTTTTTAGCACTGTATTCCCTTGATGTGGCTAGGCAAAGCTGGAAGGTACCTAAAACTATGCAAAAGGCATTGAGCTGATCAATTCATATGTAAAGTTCAAGGAGAAAACTTTGGCCTTTTGCCTTCAGAAGTAATCATCCAAGTCACAGAATTATCTCATCCTGACGCATGAGGAGTCTCATGCATTGAAATCCAAAAGTTCATCCAATTTACTACTGGTGATCAAATTGGCAAAATGTACTGGGGAAGCATCAGACAATTCACTGTGCAGCATGCCTTGCTGAGGCGAATCCAATCTCCCTCCAATTCTGTCTTTTAGAAAAGTGTTATACAAGTAGGCAGAGAAATTCTGTCACCTTTTTTTTTTTTAATTACGGAAACTATCGTTCGGAGGTGTATTGTAAACTATTCAAATGTTAGGGCTCTAAATACAGTGTTTGTGCTTAGTTTGCAGTAAGTACAGCTGTGAGGCAGGGTGACCATTTATCTCTTAAATAAATTCTTTTTTGCCTTGACAGCTAGACTTGACATCTCCGATTGCTGCAGTGTAGGATGCATTCACACCCAGAATAGGGCACAATGTGTGCAGAACAGTTTATCAAATCTTTGTCCCTGATGTCCATTAACTGAAAGAACCTGAATGCCTAAATATGAGAAATTGAAGCTTTATGCCATTGTGGAGATTTGTTGCTATTATCTCCAATGCTAAAACATTTTTTTAAAGCTTGCACCTTTCCCTGCTACTATTTTACAAGAAGGAAGGGATTTGCAAGGACTGAGGATGATTTGGATTTGGCCTCAAATAAATACATGATCCACATATTTTCTGGAACAATAAGTAATGGCAAGTGTTTAAAATATTATATTTATGCTCTGGAAATAATAAAGTGGTGTTTTCCTAGAAATTTTTCATTGGGGTGTGTTTGCATTATTAAAATTCCTGACTTTAAGGACTGCAAATTTTTCTGTTTGGTAGGTATGCTAGTTTCCCAACGGCTTTCTGTGCTTGCAAAAAAAGGACCTGGTACAATGCCGTGCTTTTCAGTCTCTCAGGATGAATATCTGGGCTCATGCAGAGAAATTTCTTCCTCTTTCCTGAGGCATAGCCCAGACAACAGTGATGCTAAGATCCCTCCTCTCACAGGGCTCTACAAGGAGCTAGACTGCCCAAGTTGCTGAAGTTTCTTCTGCCACCTGCAGAATAAAAAAATTTTACAGAACAATCCTCTCCCTATCCCTCAAGAGCAGAGAGTTCAATGGGTGCTTGGAAAGTTGGCCAGGAAATGCCAGTTCTTCCTCCTCACCCATCGGAGAACTGACTTTTTTTTCATTTTCAGGAGCAACCCTGAAGAAAGCCGGCAAGCAGAGCTGAATCAGGCTGAGGAAGTGGGCACACATGTCTGAAGCAGCAAAGGTCCTTCTTGACAGCAGCAGCAGTTCTAGCAGAACCGGGGCAGCCACTGTCTCTCAGCACCATGCTCCTGAGGTGCTTCTGGATGTGTCTGACCCAGAAACTGACCCAGACTGCTGAGATTTAGCTTTGAGGTGTGAAGAGTGATCAGCATGAGCTCATCGGGCTGCTCGTAGGCAGGATTCAAGCACAGAGCTGTGTGGTGCTGTCAGGTTGGGTTTACTTATTGCCCTGGTTTAAATGACTGCCCAGCAAGATTGGCACTTAATTCTCTTTATGTCACACATTACTTTGGAAAACAAAAATAGGTCGAATCAACTGGAGAACATTTGTAGATCTTTTGACATGTAAGTTGCGCACAAATTTCCTCTGAACATCACAAATTATATCCTGCCTTCTCATTTCTGGGAAAGTAGATGTAACGACTAAGGGATGAACAATGCAGGTATTGTCTAAACAGTTCTGTGCAAATCTTCCTTGACCAGCTCCCTGAAAATTGTATCAGCAGGACGATTTGTTTTGTCAAGGTTTTGTTTTTAATTTGAACCCACTGATCTGAATGGATGTTTCTTTTTCCTGCTTTCACGTCTTAGCTCTCATCTGTCACACATTCCTTCTGGAAGCATATGAGTAACAGTTTCGCTACAGCCTCGGACACGAACAGAAAGTGGCTTATAAAGAAAGATAATTTAGACAGTAAGAGGTGAGGCCAAATCCCTTCCACAGCCCCGCTGTAGTCAGTGTGACTAGCTGTGTGAACAAAGCAAACAGGATTTGGCTTTTGCTGCAGTCCCAGCCACCTTTTATCATTGGAGAGAGAGAAAAACACCATAAAATTAAATAGGTATCATCTTCCCTGCATTCCTAGTGTAACTATTTTAACTGGAATGCCTCATAAACAGATAAAGGCACTCCTGAGCTTTGGGATGATCATTTTTTAAATGACCATTTAGGACTGGATTATGGTTTTACATTTTCACCTTGGAGCTTTTAAAGGCTGTTTGGGACATTAAGTGCTAACATATCAGAGCTTAAACTGAAAGGCAATGTTGCTTGCGGTCATACTGCCCAGCAAAATAATATAGTTTTGCTGCTGTTAATAGGTAAATACTTTCATTTGTGGAAGGAAAATGGTGATTCAAAATCATCTTATGCCCCTTAAACTCTCACAGCAGCTGGATATTTTACATTGGTTTCTATAATATTCTTACGATAACATTCCTATCCCGCAGGGGTCTGCTTGAATATCGGAGCACTCATCTTTTTTAAGTTTTGCATAATGTGAGATATTAAAATTAAGGCTGGTGTTTACTGTTCAGTTCTTACACACATATTCCACATTCACAGCTAGATATTATTTCCCTTGGAAATGCTTTCTGTCCCTGCCAGTTACTGAATGCAATCAGATAGCTTTGCATGGGCCAGCATACCAATTAAGTACCATGCTTGGGATGCACGCTGCTTCCTCCGTCAGAAGCTCAATGGTTCATCGGCAAGTAAGCAGCCTATATTGATAAGGAGAAAGCCTCAACCCACAACGGAGGCAGAATCTATTTCTCAAAAAAGCTTTCAGAGAGTGGTTTGAGGGGGAAAAGGGAAAGGGGGCAGGCAACATGTAAGATGGCTAGGAAAATGAAACAGGAGGAAAGATTAATGGAAGCAGGATCAGAAAAATATTCAATTAGAACTTGCAGACCTGGTCACATTACTCTGTGTTATTGTACATCTTGTCATTACCCAAATCTGTTGCCAAAGTGTTGGCATTTGTCTTCATTATGCAGTAAAATGGTATAATGAATAGGTTACAAATATGATGGAGGAAATGCCCTGGAATTATCACAATGCCTGAAAATGAAAAATGCCTTAATTTAAATTATTGGTGTGTGGCATCTGCCAAGTGCACAAACAGATGTGAAGAGTGTAACATGATTTTGTTTTGATGATGCCTTCAAAGTTTCTGTTCTTCTTCAAAGGGATTTTCAGGCTGAATCCTTCCTTAAAAGCCAATGTCAGGGATGTGATACACAGAAAGCAGCATTTGACATATTTCTTAGCTGCAAGGAACTGCACAGCCTGATATCTTAGGTCTGGTTTCAGAGACTGCTGTAAGCAGCAGTCCCTCACATTTCAGGTGGAGAGCTGGTTAATGTATTGATTATGACTTCTAACAATTAAATTAAATTTGAGATGGGAAAAAATCTCAGACTAGTTAATTAGACATGATTTAGTCTTCAAAATTCCAATAATCCATATAGACGTGTTACCTTTCAAGCTCAGTTTTGCATTTGACTGATTATTATCTTCTAGAAAGACATTTTCAGGATATTTAAACCTAACATTTGGCCTACTTTAAAACCGCAAGATTCTGAAAATCAGTACCAGTACATAATAAAGAATTTTAGATTAGGACCAGGATAGGAATTAATATTTTACTAAAAGTTCAAATAAAATCTTAAATAATATCCAAGTACTATTTCAGTAGCAGGGATCATAGCACTTGTTTTCCTAGATGTGTATTAACTTTAATAAAGCTTCCTAATAACTGCAAGGACTGTCCACCCAGGCTGAGGTCTGTGCTTTCAAACTCATTAGGAAGTATGTATCATAAAAACAATGTGTACAGTAGAAAAGGAGAATAAGAAGTCATGCAGTCATCCAGCAAGGATGCAAACCTGAAGATGGAGGAAAGCCTGTCAGTTTAGTCCTCTACTAGAGACTTTTCCTGTGATCTTCAGGAGGTCTTGGTAGGTGCCTAGGCTTCACGTCCCCACCTGGAAAATGAGCATAAGGAGGAGTGGAGGAAGGTAGACTGAAAAGGATATCCTATCAGGAATTGCTCTGTCTAAACTGAATTTTTTGGGACACTCAGAAGTTAGAGCAGTGGGTTTGATAGAAGCAAACTATTAAATTATTTGCTTCAGTTTTTGAAGACTGTCACACACTGCCACAGTTCATGGCACTGCATGCAGATAGTGCAATACATGACAAGCTGTTTTCTACCTTGTATGTGAAAAGTGAAGTACTCTGACGGAGATTTGTGAAGTTGTTCATACTTAATTCTGTATCTTATGTTGCTATCTTTGTCTTGATTAACATGTGTTACTTTGACATAGATCAAACTCTTTGGTGAGATATTATTTCTATATGAGCATCATTTTATGTTTCATTGGACTTAATGATATATAGGTATCTTTGCTTCACTGTGAATGGTAGATATATTTTAAACATGTAATAAGCTGAAGTTGATAGGATTATCCTTTCAGAGGATAATTCTAGTTTTATACTTCATAAATGCTACTAGATTCATTGTGGTAATGTTTCACTGGTAAATTGCACATTTGGAACCAGATGGCTCAGAAAATTGATAAGATGATACCAAATCTCTCACTTCTCAGTCACTGTTGGGTTGAATCCAGCCTTGGTTCCAAGTAACCAAAAGTTGCTACTGTCTGACAGTTGTTTTGTTGCTTAGATGTTTCCAAGTGGACAGATGTCCACCACAGAAGAAAAAAAAAATAAAATCACCTGCACAAATAGAGGGTTGCAGCAAAGGAGAGTTTATGGGCACTGAAAACAGACTAACTTCTCTGATCACTGGATAAAGTGTGTTGCAAAACAAAGTCCACAGTTCTTTCCGAAAACACCTAAAATGTCTAAATCCTGCTGTACCCCTTTAGTGCACCCATAGCTGTCAGTAAGCTCCTGTAATGTCTTTCACGAAGTGCTGGTCACCAGCAGCTGAACACGAGCCAGCGTGTGCCCAGGTGGCCAAGAAGGCCAAAGGCACCCTGGCCTGTGTCAGCAATAGTGTGGCCAGCAGGACCAGGACAGTGATTGTCCCTCTGTACTCGGCACTGGTGAGGCCACGCCTCAAATGCCATGCTCAGTTCTGGGTCCCTCACTACAAGGAAGACTCTGAGGTGCTGGAGCGTGTCCAGAGAAGGGAATGGAGCTGGTGAAGGGTCTGGAGCCCAAGTCTAGTGAGGAGAGGCTGATGAAGCTGGGGTTGTTTAGCCTGCAACAAAGGTTGCTCAGGCAGGACCTTATTGCTCTCTACAACTACCTGAGAGAAGACTGTAGCCAGGTGGGGGTTGGTCTCTTCACCCAAGTAAAAAATGGACAAGAGGAAACGGCCTCAGGTTGCACTAGGGGAGGTTTAGTTTGGATATTAGGAAGTATTTCTTCACTGAAGGGGCTGGTGAGGCCTTGGAACAGGCCCCCCAGGGAAGGACACCACCCCTGGAAGTGTTAAAAAAAATATGGATGTGACACTTAGAGAAATCATTTAGAATTGAACACAGCACTGCTGGATTAACAGTTGGACTCGATGATCTCAGAGCTATTTTCTAACCTTAATGATTTTATGATTCTATTCTATTCTTATACTCTATGTTGTAAATTCACCTAAATGTTGGCCTGGTTTTGGCTGGAATAGAGTTAATTTTCTTCATAGTAGTAGTAGTAGTAGTAGTAGTATGGGAGTATGTTTTGTATTCACGCCGAAAACAGTGTTAGTAGAGGTTTTTACTCTTGGATAGTGGTCTTACCTAGCCACATTCATGTACACTCCAAAGCGATTGGAGACCTGGACAGGCAAACGCAGCTGACTTCAAAGGTTTGACTGTATGGTGGGGTACAAGACTCAGCTGAATGTAAAGTTTTCGGAGATAGCTCCTGGTTGTAGGTAGTCACAGCTGTGGTATATGGCCAAAAGATTTCGGTGCACTGTTTCCCTGTGTTGCATTGCATTATCTAATTGGACTTGATGATCTTAAAAGTCTTTCCCAGCCTAAATGATCCTACAATTCTATGATTACTTCTGAGCAGTGCTCACACAGTGTCAAGGCTTTTCCTGCTTCTCACACCAGCCTGCCAGTGAGGGGGCTAGGGGTGTACAAGAGGTTGGAGAGGATGCAGCTAGGACAGCTGACCCCACTGACTAAAGAGAGATTCTATACTCTATGGTGTCATGCTCAGCATATGCAGCTGGGGAAAGAAGAAGGGAGAGGTGGGATGCTTGGAATGATGATATTTGTTGACTTTGTTCTCAAGTAATCCTTGTACATGATAGATCCCTGCTGTCCTGAAGATGGCTGAGAACACACCCCTGTCCGTGAGATGTGGTGAATGAGTTCCTTGTTTTGCTTTGCCTGCGTGCACTGATTTTCTTTTACCTGTTAAGCTGTAGTTAAACGGATTCTCTTCCCTATCCCAGAGAGGGGGTGCGGAGCAAGTGAGCGACCGTGTGGTGCTTCGTTGCTGTCTGGAGTTAAACCACGACAAATGTGCATAAGATGAAATGCTGTAATGTTTTCCCTCCCTTTGAAATAAAGCTCTGATCTTTACAGCTTACAAGTTAGATCCCTGATGAACAAATAGTTCATTACAGAGCTCGTGTAATGGTGAGAGTGTAGGAAAACATTTATAATGATAGGGATGCCAGAACTAAAGAAGCAGGATGATCTCCATGGTTTTTTAATCATTATTTCTTAGCATAGTGTAACTAGTACGAAAGGGAAAAAAATAGTCCCCATTCTGAAGATGGAACCAGAGGGGAAAATCTATCATTGATTAGAATTAGATCTATATTTACTACAAAGATACATGGTACAAGATCTAAACCTGTGATTCTGATTACTTGTAATTAATGCTGGGGAAACTTGATGCAGAGTTTCATGTAGTAGCCTGAAACACAGGAGTCCCACGTCCTTTTGCTGCTTTTGCCCTGAGAGCTTTTTGTGTGTGTTTGAACCAGTTCCCGTGCTTTAGTTTCCTAAATGTAGAAGAAGAAGAAGGATATCACTCCTGTTCCTAGATGCAGCGGTGGGAGTCCAGCATATTCAGGTTTGTGTACGAACGCCTCACAGAGATGGCCCTGGCAGGAGCTCCAGCTAGGCAGACAGAGCTGCTGTTAGATCTCTTAGGATAGAAAAGGTTAGTGAGTCTGGCTGCATTTTCTTTGCACTGTATTTTTATTTCTTTTCTTTCTCACAAGTTCATGTTGATCCTGCACACCGTGGCAATGGGAATTTTCCCAATCTTGCCAGCATAACCTTGGCCAGAAGTATCTCTGCCTGAGCTCAGGCTGAGTCTCCTCCAGGGGTAAAGCCAGGAGCAGGGATGTGTTCTTTGGTTCCTGGTGTTATCCCTCCACTCTCTTGAGCCAGGACCACTCAGGACTACCTGGCATAGCCAGCTGAAACGGTGTTGATGCTGAGTTGAGAATGATTGTAAGTCTGATCTGCAAATTCAACTTGGTGTCTCCTTTCAGAAGGAAGGCATGGCTTTTTTACTGGGCACTACTGGTGGACTGAGTATTAAAGAGGTAAATGTGGCAAAAGCAAAAAGTTGTATGCTTTCCAGCCATTAGAGAATAATTACACACCAATTAACTGAAGAAAATGACATCTGACACTGTCAGTGTTCTGAAGTATCACGTACTAGACCCCAAAAACTAAATGAGACACATATTCATTTTAATTAAAATGTTATCAAGAGGTGCTGTTGACCAAGAAGCCCATTAACAATAATCTGCTTTAGTAACAAGAGAGCAAGTCAATTTATTGAACTGAACTAAAAAGCAAACCCAGTAACTGCTGCCCACCGAGCAAGCATTTGATCTTTCAGCTTTCTCTGATTAACAGGGGGAGGCGTTCCCTGAATATTACAGACTTTTGTCTACTTTCTCTCTACTTTGTGGTTACTTGTAGAAACTGTCTCCATGGTGCAATCAGCATTTGCTCGTCAAACTTAAAAGGGAGCTTTACTAGCAGATCCGACTTCAAAGAAGACATTTATGGAGAGAGCAGTTGCCGGGTACCATTATTTTCTTTTGTGCCTCAGCTGTTAAAATCTTTGCACAGGATGGACTGTTTTCCTTGGAGATCTGGCTTTTTCACATACAGAGGCTAGTGCACAAGGTTCGAGGGTTTCAACAGAGGCAGGATACTTGCAGTGTAACGTGACATGGTCGCACAAATTTACCTTTTCAACATAAATGCATCAACTTCACTCTTGATTACTGTGTGCTAAGGAGCATTAAACTGGCCAGATACCTCCGGAGCAGATTTCTGCCCTTACAGGAGATCTCAATACGAACATAAAGCTGGTGATGATGACCAAGTTACTGCTTGCACCAGGGAGCATCAGGAATTTTGATGAGGTACTTTGCTCTGCTGTCAGCATCAGAAACGGGAGCGGCCTCGCTGCAGCCCTCCGGCTAGGACATTCTGGGGAGCCATCACACCTGGCTGCTTCCTTTGGCCTCTTTTTGCTGGGCCTGTACAATGCTGCTGATAGTTTTTCAGCTGAAGAAAATTTTAAAAATCCCTTCTTATATTCCTTTTGCTCTTGATTGGTGAAAAAGGCGAAACCCTTTGTTATGTGAGCAATAGGCATCAGAGTTTTTCTAGAATCAGCCATTATTTCAGAATAAATTTTAACAGTTTCTTGCAAAAAAAACCCCAAAGCAGAGTGGACATGTATGTCCAAAATATAGTACAATTGACAGGAGGTTAATTCTCTTTTTCACAGGAAGGAGTTCAAAGCTTTGGTTTCTTCTTTAATCCATCATTAAGCAAGATGCATCAGCTTTCTTGAATGTGGGATAGCATACCAGGTCCAGAAACCCTCCAGATGCCTTTCCAAAAGCTCTGTTTTAATGGTTATGATCCAAGAAGAAGGAATTTTCATAGAAATTCTGCCAACTTCTGTCTGACAGAAGATTTTAGGTGGGAAAATGAATCCTGTCAAAAAAGCACTGATGCCTTTTAAGTCCTACTGTGGACAATAGACGTGTCTGTCACTTACTGTTCAGAGAGCATGCCATGTTGAGCAAAACTGAAAGTCAATGAGATTTTGTGTACTCCAGTCATTTTGAAAACAGTATCCAGCAACTACTGGTCCAGAAGCTCACCCAGGAGTATATTTAAGGTAGAAAGAACAGCAGCAGCCACTGAAATGGAAAAGATTGATGCTAAAACTGAAATAAAAGTTTCTTATTTTTTCATGTTTAATCAGTCAACAACCGTCTTAGAAACACAGACATGTATGAAAATAATCTTAAATATTAGATTCTTCTCATATTTTGTTGCAAAACATTTTGGAAGATTTGGCAAGAAATAAAGAAGTAAAGTACTAAAGGAATGACTTCACAGAACTTTAAAATATATTTTTAAAACTGAACTTAGCACTTCTTTTTTTTTTTTTTTTTTTGACAATTCTAAAGTACTTGTATTGGAACTAGAACATTTGCAATTATTTCCAGTGGAGGAATAGGAATGAGGAGTGAGTAGATAGTGGAACTCTTGAAAGAACTAATGTAATGTAATCCTGTTATGTCTGATCTGCTGTCCATCAGCAGGGAAGATTATTGGCTTTACAAGATTGTTATTCTAGCGAAGTGTAACAGTATATTCAAACTTTAAATGCTATGATAAAATAGTGTCTAGAAATCTATGTTACTTCCTCCATGCATTGTTGTTTAGTGAGATACTGGTAGTCTTCACTTGTTTGCACTTGAAGTCTTTTGAAGGTCCTTTAAAGAATAATTTTAGTTGTTTGCAAGCTGATGCGTTTCATATTGTTTTGGAATTTACATTTCTTCATGTCACTTTGCATGGATATCCCAATCCAAGTTCAGTGGCCAGTTTATTTCCCACATAGGTGCATTTTCTTTTTTAGGACCGATGGGTGGTTTCTCACATGGAGTGCTGGCAGATTTTCTTCTTCTTGTGGGGGTGAGGACCCAGCCCAGAGCCAAGTGCCTTTATCTTCACCAGAATAAGCAAGAGGAACTAGCAGCCATCAGCCCTGTCACAGACTGGTCTGTGTTGCAGGGATCCCTACTCACCCAGCCTGCACAGTGGTAAGTGGAAGAGTGAGATAATTTGACTCAGAGGCTGCAGTAGTCTGTGGTCCCAGTGGTCACTCTTGGCATAGAACAGCAGTTGGTTTGAACATGTTGCAGATGCTGTTTACCTCCTACAATCCTTTCCTTGAGAAAGGATTGCCTGCTTAAGCCCGCCTGGTTATCTTTCGGAAATGATAAGCAGAAATAGAGCTCACTGAGGATCCGCGACCATTTGTTGTGTTTTCTGGATTTTTTTGTGATGACTCAGCTACAATTTAGCAAAAACTCATAGGAATTAATTAGGCCTGTTGCTGATAATCAATGGCTGACAAATTATGTAAACTCTGCAAAATATACCGGGCATGGGAGAAGTTACAGCCTATGATAGAGTTGGCATTTAAGGGCTTGCTTTTTAGGTCTTATTTGTTACTTAGTATTGCATGAGTTGAGAACTTTGTGGCTCAGCCAGTCATTTAGGATGTAAGTGCTATTCATGGTAAACACCCAAATGTGTGGTCTAGGCAATGGGTCTGCCTTTAGAGGATTTTCTACTTCTTTCCGTTTGTTACATGATGGAAATGCAACATGGTCTTAATAACATGACATGCGTTTGGACTTTACAGGTTTTTTTCACTTGAAATATAAATAAATGATGAACCATCCTAATTAAATAGCAGAAAATACAATGCTGTTTCCAGGCAAGAATCTCATTAAGAGGAATGTGCCTCTGGATTTTTAAATTTTTTTTAATGGATGAGAAAGCAAACTTCGGAGGATAAATGGTGTTTAAAATCGTCTTGTCTCAGCAAAGTCCTAACGTGTGTACAGAGGAGGAAATGAGACCACTGAGGATGAGCATGAGCTATAATCAGCCACTGGTTTACTGGAAAATGATAACTCTTGTCCCAGCCCCCAGGTGCAGCATCGCTGAGCTGGCTGTGCCATTCTCTGTCTTAGTCCTGAGCATTGATTCCAGCAATGTGGCTGTGGTCAGGCACACATTTGTGCCTGTGGTACGCCTTGTGGCCTGGTCACGTGAGATGTTTTTTGTGTAACTTTCAGCAGTGACCGAGGGTGGAAGAATATAAAACCATTCTCTTCATAACTTACTTTTTAATACATGGAAACTGTACAGTATCAGCAAGGAGAGGTAATATATACTTGTTCAGCCAGGTATAGCTTTCCAGATCCTCTCTGAGGAGCCAGGAGTCCACTAAACTGTACTGAACAAAAACATCCAATACACATTAGCTACTTTTATTACAGTAAGTTCCTATATTGCCAAGAAAACAACAACCACAATGATAGTAAATGCAAAATTGTCAACATTCTCCATCATTCATACAGGCTTTGGCAAGAAAATATGGATTTTAACTATGATGAACTGAAAACAACATTACCAAAATAACTGGAATTTTCCCATTACCAGCAAAAGTGCAGCTATTAGAGTCTACTATTATGAGTGTAGTTGGAAGTGTAGACATGTTTTGAATGTACAAAACAGCCTCAAGACTGGGCATCTTGCAAACATATTTCTGAAAACTGCTTCTGTCTTAGTTTCTGTAGTAATACTAAAACACACAGTTTGAGTCAAGCTAAGTATTATTCCCTCTTTACTGCTATCTCTTTTTTCAAATATCTTTTGGAAACTTGGCGGGGGGAGGGGGGGGTTTTGTTTCTTCCTCATGCTTCTCTTGGAGTTAGTGAAAAATGACACATCACTTGGTAAAAATGTCATCATCTTTTAAAGTGCATTCACAGCCTGGGCCATTGGCTACTGAATCTGTTAGTGGGCCAGTACGCTTTTTTATTCCCCTTCTATTGCTTCAAATCCAGGCTTATTTACGATTGTGGAAAAGTGTCTGTGCTGACTGCCTGCAATGTTTTGGCTGAAATCTGGAGTTCATAACTGCTCTCAACTTAATGCCAGCCTTCACTTTCCCATCGACACGTGTCTGCTGCACTTTTGAAGATGGAAGGGGGAACAGCCCCACGGCCCTTCTGCTGTTGCACTGAACCAACTTCTCTCATTGCCTCAAACCTCTGTAGGAGAGGCACTTGAGCTTCTGTTTATAAATGTTCCAAACTTTAATTTTCCAAATTTCATGTTCCCTGTTTGACTGACAGGTTTCTTTTCTGGAAGGTAATCTGGTTTAAACTGTCTCTTTCAGAAGAACTCATTTTGTTTGGCAAAAGTACACTTCAGGAAAAAAGAAAATAGAGTCTTAACTGGATGTAACATCAGATGAGCAAATACTGGTTTTCACCTACCTTTGAGAACAATCACGAAATTTAACAGTGAAAAAGAGCATGGGAGCTGAACCATAATCTGAAGGTACAGCAAAGACTAAATATATCTTATCTATGCAGCAGAAATGTTTTCTAATGGCTCTGAAACACTATGAATGAAAAAAAAAGATTATGTAACTTTCCCCTTTACAACAGAATGTGTTGTATTTATTTGATAGAGCAATTAGCACATTATAATTAATTTTCTCTTTTAAGAGTCAAAATTGTTTTGACTATGCTCTTTAAGAGTTTTTTTTTGTTGAATTTGACATTATCTGTCACCAAGGTTAAAGAAGGGAAACACTGCCTACAATGGAAAGCTTTAGTGCAAAATCAATATTGTTTTAAGGACAATTTTCTCTAATTAGATTGAGATGATAACATGACTGATCTCTCAAGAAGTAAATTAACTTTCTATAAATATGCAGGATTTTGTTAAAAGTATCATTAAGAAGGGGAACTCACCTCAGATCAGGCAATTTGAGTTAAAAAGTCTCAGCTCCTGACTGACCTGGTGATAACAGTAGCAGGGTTTTTCATTTGCAAAATATCAGATTCTTCCCTAATCTATTATTCATCAATTTATTTACGTGAGTGATTTAGATTTAAATATAATCTAGTACCAAGGAAAAAGAATTTGTCAGTGCAGTGAACTCAGTGTCAGTATGTTTTGTGTCATTAATGCCTATCTGGGCTGAAGAAGAATGGGTTTTTTTAGTGTTTTTTTTAGTTAGTTAGTTTGTTTTTTTGTTTTTTTAAGATGATTCATAATTATGTGATATATAATAATATCAGTAGTATAGGATTGGCTGTAACTTATAGGAGTCCATCTGAAGGTAGGTTTCAGAAGACACTGGTTTAAGTGAGGACGCTAATGGCAGAAGTTTCTCAGGGCCACAGTATCATAGAATATCCTGAGTTGGAAGGGAGCTGCAAAGATCATCAAAGTTCAACTCCTGGCCCTGCACAGGACACCCCAAGAGTCTCACCACGTGCCTCAGAGATTGTCCAAACTCTTCTTGAACTCTGTCAGGCTGGTGCTGTGACCACTGCCCTGGGTAGCCTGTTCAGTGCCCAAACACCCTCCGGGTGAAGAACCTTTTCCTACCCCTTTTGAGTCAAACATTTGTTTCAAGAGTGGAAATACAGTGAGAGATGATGTGAACAAGTGGTGAAGTGATGAAATAAAGTAGATGCATTCTAGACATGTTTCTCTGCAGTAATACAGAGATTCCTTTGCATACGGGTTTCTAAGGAAAAAGGAAATAGGCAAACAGCTTCAATACAAGGACACGGATCTCAGCAGAATTAATGGTTTTTTTGTGGGTGCAGGAAAGTGACTCATTTTCTACAAGTCATTACCTCCTTCACAAGCAGAGAAAACTGTTGAATGTCCTGTCCAAAACCAGAGACACCATCAGAAACCGTGCTTTAAATGAAGGGCATGATTTTATTGTTGTTTGTACTGTAGGTAACCCAGATTTATCAGCCAAGATTGTTGACTGCTTTACCAACACTGGATCAATTTTAAGCTTTCTGGTTCAGGCACAGCTACATGGAGTACTGCAGGCTTGTGCTGAGCCCTTGTCTCTTGCAGAAGGAGTACACAGTATGCACTTAGGTATCTTTGTGTTCTAAGACAATTTTTTCAGGTTTGCATGATCTGATGTGATCTGTTCTGCCTGATCAAGTGTGAAAGGCAACACAGAAAATCATTACTATTATTCAGATCTAAAAGGCAGTGCTCAGAGTTAGATGCATCTATGTATTAAAGATTTAGTCAATAAAAGAAAAAAACAATGTGCAATTGCTCACAACACAGGAGAAAGAACGTGGTTGAACTTGTTGTCTACAACTTCTATTTACATTTGTGATTGAGTTTCAGTAGCAGATGATTGCAGCACATAATTTAATAATCAGCTCTTGGATGGTTCCGTAAATATAGTAAAGATCACTGTCTCATTTAGGTATGTAGCTTGTTGAGTTAGATGATAAACAAGCCAGGAGACTGATAAAAACAAAGCTGTGACAGAGAAAGTGTTGGAGATTTTCTTGTGTTTTCAGTGAACATTACATCTGAACCCAAGTATCTCTTCAATCTCCCTAGGGTCAGAGCAAGAAAATCAAAGGAGAATGGGACTCCAAATCTCCTGAGAAATGAGGTGAAAAGGGCATCAATGAAACCAATTTCAAAATCAAATTGCTATAGGTTTTAGAGATACTGATAACCTGCTAATACTCTAACAATAAGAAAGCAGATAAACAGCACCACCTGTTCCTGTCTTTTCTTTGTCATCGAGTAAGTAAAGAGGTGTCCTCATTTCATTGGATATATAAAATGCTTAGACATTCAGTGACAAAAAGAGAAACAATGATTTAAGTGACAATCATGGTGGCAAACAGTCAAGTGAGACAAGGCTTTGGCAGGAAAAGAAATACTTTGCAGGACAAACAGCTGTTTTTATTTCCTAATGCACCCCAAACCTTTTTAGGTTAATAAACATTAACATCACTCCAGGTTAATATGGTTGTGACATTCATTTACTTTTCTATTTTCTCAGTAGCATTCATAACAGAGTCAGTTTAAAAGATCAAATTAAATGATGCCACCAAAGACGTCAGTTGCTGCTTTCAGCGTTCACTGTGGAGCTGTGATGGATGACAGACCACCTTTTAGATTGCAGATGAATCAGATCCTGCTCTGCTGGTTGATTTGGCTTATCTTCAGATGAAAGTTAAATCCATAATACACCTTCTTTTTGCTGTGCTGCCTTAGGGCTGTCTGCTTCAGGAATATTAAAACAATCACATCTGCAGTGTAGCTCCACATTTTTAGGTTCAGCTTTGGCACATGGTCTGTGTGACCTTGGACATTCACTTAATCTCTCCGTATATTATTCCTTATTTTCTCTTTTGACTGTTTTGATTTTATAGTCTCCAGGGCAGAGAAGCCTGTTGCTTATCACAGCTTGAGTATATCTGGCTACTATTGTTATGCAAAATAAATTATGAAGCGAAGTTATTAATACTAAATGACTTATACTGGTAGAAATTTAGCATTTAATAACTCTTCCTTGTTAAAAACTGTATTCTCTATCTAGTTGTTTTCATAGCAGTTTAAGGCAAAAGGGCACAGAGTTGAAGCTGTAGCGGAAAGGAAGCAGTGACAGCTGCTGGGTTTTCCATTAGGCCACAGAAATTGGTTGGGACTGTGCAGTCATTAGATTGAGCCTAAAAGTTTTACCACCTAGCCTGAAATTTAAGCATTATCTGTCTCAGCGGCTTACATGAAGTTACAGCGTGGTCATAGAAGAGTCAAATGCTGCCTCTGGGTTCACCCCCCATGCTGGCAGAGCAGCAGCTCTGTAGGTCATTGCCACCTCCTCAGCCGTCAGCAAAAGTTGCTCTCTTCTTCTAGACATCTTTCCCTGAACTTCTGTCAAGACTTGACCCCGGTTATACATCTGAATGGCTGCTTTTTGTATTGCCCTGAGTCCATTTTCACAGCATCAAGAAGAAATCTGAAAACGTACTTTTTGACAGGTGCACCCTCTTGGGTGGGGTTAGTGGGGAGCATCACTATGTCTGGAATTTTGCTGGGTGCACTTTTCAGTGCCTTAATTTTCCCCTCATGTCCCTGTTATTTTCCCTCATCTTCCTACAGTACAATAGAATATACTATTTTGCAATTATTGACAAACAAACAGAATAGACCTGAATCAAATATTGCTCTCGATATCTGAGGGAGTAAATGTGTAGGCAAATGACATTTCCTGCGGCTTTGGGGCAGTAAAAAATGTAGGAAATCTTGTTTCTCAGATCTAGTGGTGTTTGCAGCCTATCACCTAAGTACCATACGAGCAGAGGCAGGAGGAATGTTAGCAGGGCTAAAGCGGTGTTGGCCAGGACTTCCTCGGGCACTGAGATGAACACTGAAAATAATGAAACCCTCCTAAGCTGAGCTGCTAAAAAGATTTTATTCTTTGATTAATGCACCTAGCAAATCTTAACTCTTAATAACTTTGTGCTGCCAGTACCTGCTGGCCTGTCAGTGCCCTCACACGCATGACTGAGGAGGCAATTGCCTGCTTTGCAACTGTAATTCAGCTATATCTTTTTAAAAGTTAGCCACAGTTGTTTCTTGGGGGGTTTTGTGTAGGTTGTTTCTTCTTTTAATGTGCTTTCTGCAATGCAGCTGTGTCTCGCTGGCACGCGGAAGTGTCTGTAAGCTACTTTTTCCCTCTGTTTTCAAGTATTCATTCTGCATCTGCCATCTCTGCAGCAGGGACTGTCCAATTTGCGAGCGGGCACTGTTCCATCTGAACAGACGGGGAGGAGTGGAGACAGACAAAAGATCATATGGAGTAGTCGTCTAAAAAGTGTGGTGCTGAACCTGATCAAGTGGCATGGATTTTTCTTTATTAATGTTTTGGGTTTTGCTTTGGTTTGGGGTTTTTGTTGGCTTTTTTGACATAAAATTTAGAAAATCCTTCATAAACTCCATTACAGGGCAGTTATTAACACAATTGACAGTAATGCTGCACCCTGAATGAAGGTAGGGTTTGAAAACCGAGTTTGACCTCTCCTCTCAGGATGTGATTTCTTGTTCAAGGGATTCAAAAAACCAAACAAAAACCCCCTACTTTCTGTATTTTGTTTCCATGCCTGTGTCTAAAGTGGATTCAGAAGAATTCTTTTCAGTGGTCATGACATAAAGGCTTATACAACAGCATGAAGAACTGATGTCTAACTCTGTAACTCTTCAAAGTGAAAAAATTCTTCCAAGTTTTTAAGCTAGTTATACAGCTGGTTAGACTGGAGTCTAACAGGTAGTTTAAAAATCAACCCCTGCCTCTGCTTATGTTATTACAATGTAATGTGGGCACAAGGCTTAGAAAAATATTTTCTCTAAAGAGGATTTTTTCCTTTGTTTTATAGTATTTGTTCTGAGCTTTTCCAAAACCCTTTTTGTTTTCAGTTGCATGGTGTTAAGTGTCATAGTGCACAGAAGGTTTAAAAAAATAACCTAACTCCTATTTCTTGCCTTTTTCATTTCCTTGTTTTTCAATCCTAGCCAGTTCCATCTCCTCTTTCCTTTGCCCTTGACTAAGCAAGCACAATTTAATCAGATTTATTGAGAGATAGGAAAGCAGAAACTGAGAAAGAGGTAAGAGAAGTGATTCAGCATGGTTACAAGTTACTAGCGCATCTCCCAGCCAATGTGAGCACATTTGGGGGGCTTTGTTTACCCTCGTGTGGTCCTGTGGGTCATTTTAAATTGTTGAGTCAAGTAATGTTTTGGGTGGACCAATTAAATTATTTTCCTTTTTTCTTTTTTTTTTTTCTTTCGAAAGCTTTTTGAATACGAGCTAGTTTTCTGGTTCTTAATAGCCTGCAAAGCTTCCATTTTGGTAGGTTGTAATTACTTTAACTTGTGCATTTCTGAATAGAATTTACATTCCTAACAAAAATATATTAGAGCCTGTTGCACTCCTATCTTCTCTAAATTTGAAAATTCTGTACCAATTGTTGCTGTATCTGATAATTTTTAAAAGTAATAGATGTGGTTTTATTATTTTTAACACTGCAAAACTTTTATTTGTAGTGGTTGCCGACAAAAAATTACCTGTCTGCGTAGAAGAGAATTTATCCCCTTGTGAAATCCTGTCTTGGTAAGATGAATAGTAGATCGTGTTGCTGACTTTTTAAAACTCCAGACCTTGGTGCATATGGATTTACCATATCCCAAAGTGACTTTTCTTTAAATTAAACTTCAGCTTTTTATTTTACCAGGTTACTTTAGAACCTATTATTGAAAAACAAACAAAAAACCCAAATAAAACCCAACCCAAGTTTCGGCAGAGTTGACAATAATTGTTCCTTTTTTCCTGCTAAAGTTTATTAACTAGGTGGATTTTAACACCCTGAACTACACAAGTGTTGCCTCGTTTTGTGTTTCAAATGGGGCATATGTTAAAGTTCCACATCTGTGTCTCAGTTCTTCTAAAATCTAAGTAATTTTTTTTAGCTCTTCTACAGGGGGAAAAAAAAATGAAGATGTAACTTGAATGCACCTTGCAGGCTTAGAAGCCTGACCTGCAAATAAAATCAACCTGAAGCTTTTTAGGAAATCTGACAGAGTGGAATCCATACTCTGTTGAAATCAAATCTGCCATCTACTTTTCTGAGAATAAGTCTTCATCTCAGATGTTTAAGGTGAATTTATGACTCCTGAAGGTCATGCATTTGTGTGTGTATTTTTAGAATGCTTGGAGCTGATATGTCCATAGTTTCTTTAAAAGTTTCCTTCATATATTCAGCTGTCTGAAAAAAGAATTTGCCCTTCATAATGGAATGTAGATAAATATGATAACTGCAAATACTGACCCTTAAATTCTCCACACTGGTCTCATTTTATATTGTTTTTAGGTAGCTGTTGCAAAAGGTGGTGGACTACCTTCTTTATCACAGATACAGAGATTGGAGACTCTTGATTTGAAAAAGGGGTTTTGGCTGGATGACCTGGCTACTTTGCTGAGCTCCTCATCCTCTCATTTTAATATCTTAAGACAACCTTGCAATTGTCATTTGTAATTTTGACTGCCTGGGTTTTGACATTTGGGGCAATAGTGATTCCCTGGCTTTTGAACAGCTAGTGTCAAAACTGATGTACAGGACCCGTTAATAGAGATGTGAAACCTTGACATTACACAGCACACCAAGAATAACTGATTTCAGATTTACACTGTATCATTCTTCTCAGCTGCTGCACCCCTCTCCATCAAAAGGCGTGTGAGCGGTAAACTTCAAGGAAGATGTGATTTTGTTATATGTATCCTGGTGCATTTTTCTTCCTCCATCTTTACACCAGTTCCACCCACATATTTTCCAGTTGCTTCAGATTATAATGATTTCAAAAATCCATTTTATTGCTTTGAATTGACTAGGGAATGTGCAAAAGTGTGGCAGCTGTAATTGGGAGTTTACAGAATTTCTTGTGTATTGCAGTCGACAAGGGAACAAAACAATTCAGTTTTCAACTTGTGTGATAAAACACACAGTCCTGTGGTACTATCTCCAGGCAACTCACAGTGTACATCTAGTAACACAGTCTCATTTGTTAGAAATATGTGAGCTGTGTCTGTTGCTACATAGAAATATCAGCAATTTCATATATATAACTATATAAATAAAAAAATATCCAGGAAATGACTACAGTTATAAAATAACTTCTATATAGCTCTCATTCTAGAAAGAAGTTTGTCAGAGAATCTGAAAATATTTTCACAACCTTGCTGATACACAATCCCAAAAGTCATGCCCACTGAAGAGACATTTTAATATGCAGTATTAATACAGGCCTAAGAAATGAGGTTTTGTTTCCCATCCGCTGAAAACAAGAACTGTCTCCTTCCAGCCCAGTAGTGACAAAGGAGGAAGAAAGATCCTCATGCCTTGGGAATCACGCAGATACTGTCATTCTGGTGAGCACTAGGCTTGTCCTTCATGGCAGGAAGTGCACTGTGACTGCTTCTTTGGCTGGGTCAAGAAGCTGCAGTGAAGTCTGTGGCCTTACAGCTGTGAAAGGGAGGCCTTACCAACCCCTTTCTCACTCCACATTTTTCTGTAACAAGCCATGTGCAGGGGAACAGTAACAGTATGCTGCTTTTGCACGTAATGCACAGAAGGCAGGAATTCACTCACAGTACTTTTGCTTTCAGTGATGCTTTCAGAAGAACAGTGGATGGCTTTGTACTAGAAGCCAGCTATTTGTATGTGTTGACAACTATTTGTAAGCTGGAGCAGGGAGAGAGCAGCAAGCAGTTTCTGCCCAGCCTCATCTCTAGTGCAAAGCTACTGCTGTCCTGCAGTACACAGCAATTCTGGATGGGTGTTCAGTGACAAATTTGCAGTCACGTGGAAGAAATAGACCTGAATTCCTCCTGTTTCCACTCTGAATGTTACTAGCTGAGGTGTCAGGAGTACGTTATGGATCCCAGTTTCATACTCTTTTGGGCTGTTTATTAAGCAGCACATGCTGCAGAAAGATATTTGGTTACCAAATGCCTGGTAGTTATTCCAGCAACACACATGGAACAGTGGCCTTGATGTGGGCAGGTAATGTTCCAGCTAGGGATTTGGATGGGACTTTGCAGTCTTGGTACAGGAAGGGAGAAGAAATTTGATGCCCTGTTGAAAACATGAGAAAGAATAGGAAGGAGGAAGAGAAATGGGAAGAAGAGAAGCAAGAGAAATAACTGCAATAAGAAAGTTTCAGTTCTTGATTATATTAATGAATGTGAAGTGTGTGATGACTTCCACCACTTATTTTGGATCAGCAACCATTTAATTTTCACTGCTTATGAAAGACAGAAGGGTCTTTGGAGGCATTGAAATTCAGTGATGTAAATATGCTATTTTTTTCTTATTCTCCCTTTCTTTAGGGGAAAGAGACCACCAGGTCACAGGATGTTTAGGTGCAGCATTGTGCAGTTTCCTTTTTGTATACAGGCCCTTAGCCCCTTTAGATTGTTATTATATGAGAGGGAACTGCCCTGGGATATATGGGTATTCTTATATTTATAAGGGGACATTGCATGTGATCATTGGGAAGTGGACAGGGGTGAAAAATAGACTAGGAATTTAGGACAAAGAGAAAAGTACAAGACAATAAAGGGTAGCCCAAGGGTAAATCTATTGCATATTCATAAAATGAAAGAAGCATTGATGACCTTCACAGAAAATGGTCGTTTAGAAGATGGTCCGTCAATTATTAAAGAATTGCAAATGCACTGGCATACTAATACCAGGGAAGAAAGTTACCATGGTTGCAATTTGAGAAGAATTAACAATATGGAAGTACTCTGAGAACTATCTAAGGAAAACAAGGTGATATGTTTAGCAGCTGGTGTGTAGTGCTGGTTGTAGCTCAGTAGTTGATTTTTGTTTTCTGGTATCTCAAAAGCAGAATAGGAGGAGCGAGTACCCGTCCTTTCACTCTTTTAACAGGTCCAGAGGAAATGGCATGGAGCTGAATCAGAGGAGGTTTAGGTTAGACATCTGGAAAAAAATTTTCACCCGGAGCACTGGAACAGGCTCCCCAGGGAAGTGGTCACAGCAGCAAGCCTGACAGAGTTCAAGAATAAATTGGGCAGTACTCTCAGGCACATGATGTGACTCTTGGGGTGTCCTGTGCAGGGCCAGGAGTTTGAATTAATGGTCCTTCCAACTCAGCATATTCTCTGATTCTCTGAGTCTCTGATTCTGTGATTCCATGATTCTATGGTTCTATGATCTGATAATGCTGTGGGTTGGGGATAGTGTTCCTTAGGCTTTCCTTTTCTCACCCTGGTGTTTAGCACAGTGAGGAAATGAAGTACTCTTCATCCTCTAACCTTTCTGTTAAATTGTTGGGGCCCATTAGAGGCCTGAAACTAGGATGATGAGGTGGAGATTGGCAGTGAACGACATACAGAAAATAAAGATGAGTCTTTGCCTACAGAGTTCCTAGATTCCAATTATATCTCTAGAAATTGGGGGGGAAAAATATTCATTTAAATAGAAACAAGATCTGTACTCTATCCACTTTTAGTGCCTTATACTTGGTGTGGTTAATATTTTTTAAGTATTTCTGTCTGGCTAATAACAGCAGCTTTAACAATACAACTTCTAAATTACAATCTAGCTTTTCTGTACATTAAAAAATAGCCAGAGATTATTTAGTACTACTTATAAATAAAACTCTTACGTTTCATCTTTTTAATGAGAGTTTGACGTGTATAGGTAATACCTTTGAAAATGTAACAGTTCCACAAACAGTAAGTAATAATCGTAAAAGCACTCACAGATTCTAGTTGTTCCCATTCTCACAATTTATAGCCTGAGAAGGTAATTGGTCTGTAAGTTGGAGAAGAAGCTGAATACCATTGAAGTTTAGCCAGGTTTCTCCTGCATATTAATTTTTCTTCTTCTTTTTTTTTCTTTTTCTTTAAGGTATGCCTATTAGCCAGGGCTTGATTTCCTTGACTGCTTCTTTCTAGGTAATGAAAAGAATGGTATCATTTTTCTGTTTTCCAAGGACAGTGTAAACAGCACAAACCTACATGCAAAAAAATTTTTGGATTTACTTATTAAGAGATTGTCTTTTTGTGAAGTCTGTGAGAAGTAGATTGTTTCCCGATGAAATGAAGTACCCTATCAATGCCCACCTAACTGTTCTGGATTGTCCCCTTTTCAGGACATAGAAAAGCAATAATATTGGTGCAGTTTTTACTTCTTCTCCAGGACAGATCCCATTCCCTAATTCCTATTGCTCTATGCAACCTGTGTTGATTGTTGCCATTTGCTCCTTTGGTTCATACTGCTGCATACTGCAGTGTGAGCCCACTCTTAACATGGACTCAGAATAGGAAATGAGGAAAAGCTACAACGTGTAGCTGCCTTCATTGTCTTTCGGAGGCACCTGAGGTTTCTCATTCTTCGTTTTACACTCCTGGTTGCTGATTTTAAAAGAAAGGAGATATAGTTCTCTCTAAAAGAAGAGATTTTTCTTAAAGAAAAAAAAAATTATTCAAACTCATAACAATCCAAATTCTGGTGCCCAAATTGAATGGCAGATATGACAATACTATTATTATCTTTTGTGATGAATTTCAGAAATCTTAGAATCTTTACAAATACCTTCACTAGCAATTTTGACAATTTTGCCCTTCCAGTTCTGCATAAGGAAGGCTTGGCTACTTCCAGCTGGACTCTGTGCCTGACTGGGGAATAGCTTCAAGCAGGTTTGTTGTTTCCTTGCTTGCTAGGGAGATGAGACTGACACAATTTCCTTGAAGCTGAGCTTGATGATTTTGCACTAAAGGACCAAATGAGCACCCAAAATAGCTGAATTCGAGTCTTCTAAAGGAAGCAGTTGCCAGTAGCATCACCTGGCAGTTGTGCCCAGTGCTGGCTGATGCCACAGCAAAGGTGCACTGGGAATGTCTCTGGGCTGAGCCCTGGCACCCCCACCTGAGGCTGGACCATACCTGCAGGATGCTCCAGCGAATGCCAGCCTGGAGTGAAAACTGTAAAGCACCTAGACAGATTGTCAAAAGATTTCTACTACCCTGGTCTTCCATCCTTGACACCATCGCTTGTGTAGTAGCTGCTTGAAGGTGTGTCATGCCTTAAAGCATTTTAAAGGAAACAGTGGAGAAGGCAGCAGCTGCCGTAAGGGGGTCAACTTTAGCCCTGAGCCAGAGGGAAGAAATGGATGTCTGTGGTGAATCAGAGAGCTTCAACTAGAGACCTGAAATAGTATTGTTGATATTCGGCCTATCTTCTGCCAGTATAATACAACATCCCTGCAAAGGTTAATCAATTTGAATGTTTAATATCATTCTTATTTTCCAACCATTATCTTTCAAATGTATGGTGTGCGCTTGTCACCTTCCAGGATTAACAACATGACAAGTTTGAACTTTTAAAAGCAAGTCACTTTTTGGTTGTTGGAGAGCAGAAAAAGGTCACAACGCTTTGTACAAAACAGAACCATGTACACTTCCAGGCCCATAATTTGCCTGCTCTTCTCAATAATTTATAAAGCATGGAGAAAAGAAGGGCCACTTTGGTAAGAAGAGGGACTGGTCTTCTTATGTGTACAGTGTAAGAGGAATTATTGTACAGAATAAAAGGAAATATCCCTGTAGGTTGACTCTTGCCTTGTTCTGGTTGGCACAATATAATAATTTCATTTGATTCCTAAGAATGAAACACACTGGGCCAAATCACCATTCTGTCTGATTCTCTCTAGAAGTTATTTTTTTGTTGCAAATAATAGTCACAGAGAAATGAGACAATGTATTGGCATCAATGTTCCCTTGATCAGTGTAAGGCAAAGGAAAACTCAAGCATTTACTTTCTGCTGCGGCTGCTATTGTCCTTGGGGACTGCTGAAACTTTGAATCAGAGTCCTAATTGGCACTTGGATAGCCATGAAATACCAGAAGCTTCAAAAGGAGCTTAAGAGAGTAGTTTCTGCCTTTTTGCTGCTCCATCCTTTGCTATCCACAGCACACACATAACAAGGATTTGGGAGGTAGAGTTATTGGCATTAAATCTTGCTGTGTGACTAGCTCAGACTTTGTAAGACTAGGCACCCCTGAGCAAGGAGCTGACTTTGAAGTCATAAACCTGCAGCAAATTACACTGTGCAAGTGACTGGAAGTGTGACATGATTTGCCCCGACTCATCCGCTGTGTTTTTGCTGCTCTTCAGGTAAGCCTGCAATGCTTTTAATAGTTGCGTTGTCATTTACAGCTTTTTAGAATCAAGATAGCTTGCAAAAGTCAACATATTTGGGTGCCCACAGCCTAAGCAGTCAGCAAGGGTGGGATAGGAACTGAAGGGATGAATGAATGAATGAATCAATCAATCAATCAATCAATCAATCAATCAATGCCACTTGGGGGAGGCTGGAGACAAAAGTCGCTCCCTGCTTGGCTGGCACAGTTGTACATCCCTGGTTTGGAGTTTGCTGGTTCAGAGCAACTTGGTTGACTAATAGCTCCCTCCACTGCTCCCTCACCTCTGATACATAATTTGAATTTATTGACCTGGCACCAAAACCTGCTTTTATCAGGAAGCCCCCCTCACAACTGTAGCAATCAGGGTAGTTAGTACTCAGGGTAGTAGTGATCACAAAGCTGTTATTCAGCTGTTGAAAGCTGTTCTTGGTGACGATGTGTGCACCATGCTGGAGAGACAGCACAACTGGAGTAGATGTTCTCCTCTCTCCTTTCTGCTGGCAAAATGGAGGAAATTGGAGAAACCACTCCAAATCTAATGCCAAAGCAATGCAAGTTCTTCTAAATTCACTTGAAACAGATGAACCTTTACTTTCAATAGAAAACAAGTTGTACTTGTGCAGTGACAGGGTGGGTCTACTCAACAAAGAGGGTCATTGAAGGCCTGGATATTTTGAGCAAGCTTTGGTGGGTTTTAAAGAATCCTGAGAGACTTAAAACGCAAAGATAATCCAGAGAGCTAAAACCCAAAGATGCTCCCAGAGTTGGTGCCCTCAGACACTCAGGTTAGCATATATGTTAGGTACGCTGAGAGGACATCAGAGAAACATTTTTTTGTTTTGTTCTTTTTTCAGCTGATGCAATGTAAGTCAGGCATGAATATTGAAAGGTACCAGATCCCCCTGTTGGTACCTGATGAGATTTGCTTCAGTGCTTTGCAAAGAGAAGCGGGTGCATCAAGTCCTGAGCCACCTTCGCTCTGAACCTCCTGTCCCAGTAGTCCCAAGAAGGGCTTCCTAGAGGACAGAAGACCCAGAATTTTGAGAGGAAGCCATTAAATTTGGTAAGAGACACCAGAAAATTTATATGGGAAAAGTCAATACCATTTGTACAACTTTGAGTCTGGACTGAAACTCCGTTGTCTGGAGTAGGTTGTTTGTGGTTTTGAGCTATTTTTTTACAGCTGTATAAGTAGCTATAGCTATTGATCAATCCTGATTGTTCAAGAGTTATGTCACAGAAATGGCATTATACAGGGAGTATGGGATTCTAGTTACTGAAGAGCAGAGACTATAGCTTTATAAGATGATTCCTCTTCCTGCATGGGAGTGGGTATTTAGGCACTCACAGGGTCTGTCCCCCAGAAAGCCATCACTCCACAGTGCTGAGACTGGTGCTGAGAGATCCCTGTGGCTGTGCTCACATCACCACCATCTCGACCTGCAGGCTCATCAGCTTTCTCTCTGAACTCTTCCCTTACCTCCTTCTGCCATAAAAGTGTGTATATGTGTGTAAGTATACAGAAACAATATCATCAAGCATAAAGATAAAATAAATAAATATAGAAGTAGTGAAAAATAATGGTGGGAACTACTTACCCTCATTTAGTTAGCTCTTTGTGAATTCTCAGGTATCCATATTATACTAGTATTAGCTTGCTCTCTAATAAAGAACTTCAAGTATGTTATGGTTTTGGTTGTTTTGGGTTTTTTAAATTATACTTTACTAATTTTGTGGGCAGTATTTTCAGCCTCCATCAAAGGAAATGGGTTGCTCCTTTGCTTTTCAGCTGTGGAAGTGCAGCCTATAGTCAGAGTTAGGCTCAGTTTTTCTGGGTAATACCAGTTTTACTGGCATAATACAGTGGTACCTGGGCAAACACATCCAGAGTTTGCTTATGTGTGACAGGCTGGAATTTAGCTAGAATTCAGATGGCAAGGTGGTGTGATGGGGAGAAAACAGTCAGTCGGTCCATCCCTCCCTCCCTCCCTCCCTCCCTCCATCCATCCATCCATCCATCCATCCATCCATCC